>PVLA01011068.1:0-56723 GCA_004027455.1 Hydrochoerus hydrochaeris
TGAAGCGGCTTTTTACTATCAAGAATTACAGAGCCGGGATGACTGGGCACACTGGACGTGTCTGAGGGCGGCTTTGGGGTAGGATTGCGGGAGGAGCGTAGTGCAGCCTCACCTTGAGTAAGCGTTTTGTTAATTTGGGGATCTGCATGACGTTGGGTTAGCAGCTCAGAAATTAAGGTCCAACATGCAAAAGAGGTCATCGGGACTTTTCTCCTGTCCCCTTTGGGACCAAAAACTCTATAGTATATTTTAAAGCATTTCCTAATGTTTCCCATCTTTTAGTATCAATGGAGCCCTCCGGAGGGAACCAGGGGCAAGTTTAATAAATCTTTTGTTTTAACCCTTATCTCTCTCGCTTTGAGGGCCTTACTAAGGCCGGCAACGAACAATTCGTGTTCACTTAATGCTTGACCCAAGCCGATTACGTTCACTTACCGTGATTCGGACATCAGGCAGTCATGTACAGATCACAGGGACAGAGTCCCCCCAGTTACCGTGGCCACGGCTTTTCCTCTGTGAACGATCCCTCGTTGACCTACTCGTATTGGGGCCCTCACGCTGGGCGCCACTTGATCCGGCCTGCGGACCAATTCGTGAGTTTTCCCCTAGAGGAAGGAAAACGGGGTGGGGGCAGGGTGAAGAGAGAGAGACAGAGGCAAGTTGAAGTTTCCCAATCAAACCTCGTTTATTGAACAATGTTCCTGGCTTATAAAGAAGCGGGGGTGGGAAGTTATGGATGGGTCACTGTCATTTCCTGGGTGGGGCGAGAGGATCCTGGGAAATGTAGGCCGACGCACTGGACGCCCACAGGAGGGAGATGGAGCGGCAGCCATGAAGCTATCATGCTGTTCCCTACATTGCTACACTTTTTATTTTGCATATTTTTCTCTTTAAATAAATTTTCTAAAAAAGCATAATTGCTATTGTAATAAAGGGAGGAAATAGGAAGTGCTGTAAAATATATAACTGCATGAAAATTTAAGTGTGTAGGTTAACCATACTTGAAAGTTCTTGTTGCATTGTTGAACAGATTCGTTTAGTCTCACTGCTTTAAATGTCTACTTTGTATGCTCTAATCTTATAAGTTAAACAACTATTTCTGAAAGCACCATATGTAATTTATCAACCAGTGATTTCTTACTGCTTATCCTTTTTTTTTGAAATTCTGTTAATATTTCTACCTTTGTTTCTGCTTTATTTTCCCTTTAAATAAAAAATTTTTTTTTATGTTAAATACCATGGGACACCATTGTAAGGATGAAAAACTCAGTGAACAGTTGCCTCACAAGGGTAAGAATAATTCTGCCATGATATTAGCAAAGGTAAAGGAGAAAATGTACATGGTAAGAGACACCATTTCCCCACAGAACCACCATTGGCATTTTCTGAATGAGTGATATTAGCAATCTAAATAAATCATATTTCAAGAGGTAACAGCAACAGATAAAATTTAAAGGGATTATTAAAATAACATTTACAAGACTTTGAACACAACACAAAGAAAATAACTCTTTATTATGAATTTCATGAGACTGTGTGTGCCACCGACACCTGCTAGTAATGACCTAGTGATAAACAATCTGTCCAGCAGCCGCAATTTTCTAACTATAAGAGATCATTAGAGGCAAAGCCTGTATTGACGCTGTACACACACACACAAATGGTCACTGTGGGTCGTATTATCAGCGAAACGGTTCGTAAACAAATCTTTTTCTGGTCAAGAGAAGAAAAAAATAAAAAATATTACTCTGCATGCTTCACTCTACAAGATGAACGTCCTTAGAAAGAACCCAGTGAAGATAGTTGCAATCACTACAAGGAGTGAAGGGAGAGGACCTGTGACGTTTGTCTCTGAAGGACACAGCTGAGGCCCAGCCAGGCCTCTCCGAATGCGCTACCTTCCAGAGCCTTAAGACTTCCTCTCTCTCATGTCGATTTTCTTCTGACAGCTTCCTCATTTCTCCCTGAAGGCTCTGACACTCTTCCATGAGCTTCCATGTCTCAGTATCATTGAGTGAAACACTGTGCCGTTTTGGCATGGGTCCATCTTGTTTTGAGGCATTCAGTGGAACAGCTGTGCTAGGTTCCATATCGTTCAATTTATCATTTTCATTTGGCATTTCAAATACACATCTCAATTCAGAATCCATTTATTCCTCAGGTTTTGCCTTTTTCCACATTGCTTCCATATCTGAAGTGTTTGGCGGAGCAAAAATTGCCTGCACCATAAACTTGTGTTTGCTCTTTCCATTTGGATCACAAAGGGCTGCAGCAGTACTGAGACACTCGCCGTCCACCCACGGTCATTAATTCCTCTGTTGGGCCTCACACAGTACCTGCGAGGTGGTGCATGCAGTCCTCACTTTGAAACGCATTTTTCTAGCTCATGGATTTCGCAATTTCAGATGTGTAGTGACTACATCTGTGAAGGGCCTTTGAATCTGAGGCCTATGGGAGGGTTGAGGACCAAGATTTGCTCACGTTTCGCGGGGCCTGGAGGCAGACGCCAGCGGAGACAGCGCAGAGCGGGGGCGCGCCCGCGGCGGCGGTCTGGGCCGGGGCGCGGCCCGGCTCGGCAGAGCTGCAGCACGGACCCAGACACCGGCCTCTGGCCTCGACGCCAGTCGCTCGGGTCATGGGTTGGCGGGGACGCCGCTGGGTCCGCCTCTCACAACTTCCTCAACCTCACACAGCCGCCGCGGCCACGCGCACGGCGCTCCTCGGCGCCTCACGTGACGGCCTCTGCGTGGCGACGCGCGCGCCCCCGACGCCGCCAGCTGCTCCCTGCGCTTCACTTTTTTAAAAATGTTCTGAACAGAACACAGGAAAACAAACGATAAACAGGAAACAATAAACATCTGTATTTTTATCACTTAGAACTAAAGATTTTTAACATTTTGTCTTATTTTCTTCATGTGTTTTCTGTAGTTTTAAAAGAAAATGTTGCAGGTATGGAGGAAGCTTCTGCCCCACCCAGCTTTGTTTTCCACAGAGGTAAGTCCCAGTGTGGGTTTAGTGTCCCTTTCTAGAGGCCCCCACTTTCAATACTAGGGGTTGAAGCTTGGGACTTGGCACTGAGCTCCATTCACCAGCCTGTTTTTATTTATTTTTTTTTTTATTTTGAGACTCTCTGTTTCTAAATTGCACAGCATGGATTGATTTCAGTCTTCCTGCCTCAGCCTCCTGAGTGCTGGGATTACAAGCCTGCACCACCATGCCTGGCTTGTGCATTTTTAAACTTGGTGTATTTTTAAGTTTTTACTTAAAGTTTATCCTAAGCATATATGCTATATTATGGTCTTTTTCTACACAACATACTTTTGAGTCTTTCCATCTTGATGCACAGAACCAGATCTATGCTAGATCTATTTATTCTATCTAACTTTCATATGCTGTTGCTTATTTTACACATTCATTCTCCACTTGATGAAGATTTTGGTTATTGCTAATGTATCACCCTTATACAATGTGTTACATTATCTCCCTTTTGGACATATGTAAGGCTTCATCATGCAATTTAGAGCAAAATTGCTATGTATTGTGAGTATTTATGTTATTTTATGAAATTTTGGGACTAAGTAGTAGATAGGCATGATGAAAATGTTGGAAAGAATCAAAAGAATTTACAATACATTATTATTCAGCTACTGAATCTCTCAGTCATTTTTCTACTCTCCAAAGAAAACTGCAGGTCCCAACTTCTTGTGTGTCCTTTGGAGATATTTTTCATACTTACCAGTGAATCGGATGATGAAGGACTATACTGGATATAAAATAGCCTCCTCCCCCAAAATGAGAATAAAACAGTGCTACATTTTGAACACTGTATTTATGTGTACCTTAGCATTACTTTTATATTGGTTCCTATAGTGTTTTCCATTAGATTCTTTACTTCTGCACCAACACAGGGCCTTCAAAGGGGTTGTGAAGGCCCCATTCAAAGTGTGTGCCCAAAGGTAGGGCATCGCCACTCTTCCTGGGATCTCTTTCATTGAGTGGGCAAGGAGGAGGTGACGATTATTGAGGTTACCCTTCAGTTGTCAGGTCATGGAGGTTGCTATAAGTTTTGAGTTATATAGAAACCATTGTTGCTATATTAGGAAAAGCACTATTTAACTTGTTTCTCCTATGATAGTTGTAACACTTAACACATTCTGGCTACCAAAATGTGTGAGAGTTTTTCCTGATGCACCAACAGTTTTCCAGCACACAGTGGGTTAGTGGGCACAGTTTTCCAGAAAGCTGATTCCAGATGTGAGCACATAAGTTCAGTCAGTTTGATCAGTTATGATCCCATCCTATGGCCTTCCCAAAGGACAGGAATGGGGTTGGGAGAGCTTCTAATCATGGCTGTTCTTTTACTGTAGCCCCCACCCAGGCATCCCCCCTGAATTGCCTTGGGCAGAATAAAAGACTCTCCTATTGTCCAGCAGAGTTTAAGGGTTAGGAGCTCTGTTCAGAAATTTGTATCAAAGATCAATCATTAGAACAACAAATTCTCTTAGCATCTCTAGTGCCACAGTTGCTCAGGAAATAATAACAAGGGTTTAGGGGCTCTGTATTGGGAATTGGAGAGAAAGGTCTTATTATAATTCCCAGTTTTATAGCTGGACTAGAGAGGAGCATTCTTGAGACAGAGAAATAATGAGAAATTTATGACAATGAAAAGTAAATGAGAGCTTGAGCCAAGGTGGAGATAAAGAGTGAGGAGAAATAAGACAGGTGCATCTTGTAGCATAGATAATATTAGGAGGGATAAAGGAGTACAGCCCAGGTGACCAGTGGAAGTGTTTTGTTTGGGTGATCAAGGAGACACTTTTACTGTGAATAGAGTTTGGGTTGTAGGTTTAATAGCAGATGTTATGGCTTGAATCTGGATGTCCCCTCAAATCCTCATACAGTCATGGAGGTGGGCTTCTACAGTTTGTGAATGTCTCATGGTCCAATGCTGGGATTATCAGTATTAGTGATATACCCAAGTGGTGTAACCTATGTACAATATAAGAGACAAAAAGAGACTTCTCTCTGTGATCCCTTTTCTCTTGTTTTTTGTGCTGTTTTTTGCCACTATCAACTGTTGCCCTCTACCATGTTTCAGTTTGGCTTGGAGCCAGTTGACTATGGATTAAAACCTCCACAAACTGTGAGCTAACTACATCTTTCCTTTCTTCATTTTGGGTTTTAGATATTTTGTCTCAGCAATGAGAGAAATGCAACCATGACAGCAGGTATAATGGTTGTGGCATTGGTGGCAGGAAAGCATGTTCTGCATGGGCTCAGCAACACTGACTCCTCTGCAAGGCTGATCCGGCTATAGCCACTGCTGAATACCCAATATTCCAACACAAGAGGCCAACAGAGTCCTCAACATGGCACCATTCCCTGAGGTGATCCACCTGTGACCAGGTGGCAGGTTGATTATACTAAACCACTTCCATCATGGAGGGGACTGTGCTTTCTCCTCACCAGCACAGATAAATATTCTGGGTATGGATTTGCCTTCACTGCAGGAAATGCTTCTGCCAAAACTACTATCCATGGACTCAGAGAATGCCTTATGCACCATCATGAAATTCCACATAGCAATGCCTCTGACCAGGAACACATTTTTCAGGTGAAGAAGTGAGGCAGTGGGTTTATACTCATGAAATTCACTGCTTTAAGCATGTACCTCAACATCCAGAAGTGGCTGGATTGATAGAAAGTTGGGATGGTCTTTTGAAGACATAGTTAAGGTGCCAACTATGTGTCAAGAGCTTGCAGGGTTGGGGTAAGGTACTTCAAAAAGCTGTCTATGCTTTGAATTAGCATCCACTATGTGTTACTGTGTCTTCCACAGCCAGGACTGATGGGTCCAGGAATCAAAGGGTAGAAGTAGGAATGGTACATTCACCATTACCCGTAGTGATAAACTAGCAAAATTTTTGCTTCCTGTCCCCACAACCTTACATTCTGCTGCTGGCTTAAAAACCTTGGTTCCAGAAAGGGGAAGGTTTTTACCAGAAAGCACAACAATGATACCATTGAATGGGAAGCTAAGACCTCCCCCTGGTCATGAAAGGGAGTCACAGTGTTGTCAGAGGATATTGACCCAATGCTGGGATTATCAGTATGAGTGCTATACCCAAGTGGTGTAACCTACACACAATATAAAAGACAAAAAGAGACTTTTCTCTGTGATCCCTTTTCTCTTGTTGTTTGTGCTGTTTTTGCCACTGTGAACTGTTGCCTTCTGCCATGTGCCATTTTGGCTTGAAGCCAGTTGACTATGGACTGAAACCTCTACAAACTATGAGCAAAATACATCTTTCCTTTCTTCATTTTGAGTTTCAGATATTTTGGGGGGACATGCCCTTACCACTACAGGATGTGTTCATTGTGTCAATTTGAGAAGTTCAGAAGTTTAACTAAGTGATTCAACAGGGGGCCAGGGGTCTTGCTTTGGAAACATTTTCAGCCTGTGCTACAGGAGGGCTTGGAAATGGTGTGGGTGGAAAGGACTACTCCTACTGGGGAGGGTAGTTGACATCCAAAAAAAGGGAAATGAGGAAGGACTGATTTCTGGAGGAGCTCCAGTCTTTGGCTCCAGGTTGGACATTGTCTCTTGGCATCTGCTGCAGAGTGTTTGGTTTCTGCCTTGGACTCTTTATCCTTCTGGTGTAGACTCTTCAGATTTCTGTTGTAGATTCTTCAGCATTCCACTGCAGACCTCTCAGCCTTCTGATCCAGACTTGGATGGAACACTGTAGTGACATCAAGACCTTGGGCTGGACCCTTCCTTATCCACTGTACAGATACCCTCTGCACTCTTCCTTAGCCATTTCTGTGGCTGACTATCATATGCCAATCTTAAAATTTCTTATTATTTGTATATCTTGTGTTACATCTGTTTCTCTAGTAAACCCTAATACAGCAGGTTTAAGCAAGGAAGTCAATGTTGAAAATATAATTGGAATAAATCTATCTGTTTTCTTTTTTTTACACAAATCCTGGGATTCTTTGCAAAACTTTATGGAAACATTACAAATGTAATATGTAAATGAAAAGCTCTGAGTCTTCATACTTTAGTGATCTTGTAGAAATTCAATTTTTAATCATACATCATCAAATTAAAAAATGCTGTTCTGCTCACTACCATACCAATAAAAATGAGGCTGGGAAGAGTGCTGTAGTTCAGTGCAGCAGTGAACTTTGGAGGACAGTGAACAGAAAACAATGCTGTGTGAAGGAGACTCTTGTTCAATTTGAATTAGTTCCACCTGAGTATGCCATTAAAAAAGACAATTTAAATTTCTGTCTTGTTACTTATAAGAGCAAATAATAAGAATGAGATGTTCACTAGTGTAATATATGCATTTTCCCCCAAATATAGTCTGGGAAACAAACTTTTTATGGTATAATTCATAATATTTATTGAAAAGAAATTTGCTTTCTTGATTAAAACATTTGATTAAATTTCTGATTAACTTTAGTGTGAGTAAGACTTGTGCTGGGAACCTAGTCATCTTCTCAAAATAATAAGCTACTTTCAGTAAATTTTTTCAATTGATTTTTTTGATAGCAGCTACTTCTTTGGGAGTTTCCTTTGACAGAGTTGCTTTTGCTTCTTTCTCCTTTACTATTCTGCAAGGTTGCTTTCCCTCCATAATACCCAGCATTCTAAATTCTGCAGAAAATCTCACCTAAATTGTCATGTAAATTGATAGGCAGCTGTGGAGTTAAACTCTGGGAATCCCAGCATCCTGGGAGTCCCTGGCAGGAAGTCAAGTTCAAGTCACACCTAGGCAACTGAGTGACCTAGGAAAAGCTTGTCTCAAGTTTAAAAGATAAAATTAATAAAGAGCTGAGGTTGAAGTTCAGCCTGAAGACCCTGCAGGGTATCCCCAACACCACACACGCAGGATCTTAAATGCTAAGTAATTTTTCTTTAGGTTTACACAACTCAGTACATCTGCTGATTGTCAGATAATATCACAGTATTTACTGCTTCTCTTTATTTTTTAGATCCTTTGCATCCCTTGACCCAAACTGTGTAAATTAAGTTGAGATTTAAATTGTAGAACAGTAATGTTTCTTAGAACTGGCCCTAAGGGGTTAAGGTCTATTACATTGTTGTGGGGATAGAAAAAAGAGACACACAGCTTGGGTCTTAAGACCCTACTGAACATGTGATCTTTCTACACACAAAAAGGTCAAGAAAAAACTGAACAGGCTCTACTTTCCTCACTCAGTTCATCACCATTAGGTTGTACTATTTTTGTCCAATCACATCTTTATAGAGATATCCATTCTTTCTCAAATCTAAGCATAAATATGGACAGTTTTCTCTTTTTGGGGGGTCTTTATTTCCAAAAGCTCTTGCTTCATCTAAAACTTTTACTAAATAAATTTCTTATGCTTTTCTCTTGTTATCCTGTCTTTTGTTACAGGAACAGGCCCTGATGAGGAAGGGGAGAGGTATGTCACCCTTCTGTCTTTAAAGACAAATAATAAGGATTTCATTATTCCTTTCACATCCTCAATGTAAAAATTTTAAATTCTTCTTTGACAAACTTTCACTATCAACATGTTTTTAATCTGTTGTTTGCCATACATGGAAGAGAATCAGTAAGTGGAGAAAGAGGCAAGGTAGTTTTTCTCAAGATTGGAAGGGGAAGAGAGGCGGATGGAAAGAATGAAATGCTGAAGTTGAAAATCCATGCGAGGAACAGAGTGAGCAGAATCGAGAGGCTAGGACTGTATGTTGCACAGTCAGGAGGCTGCTGGAGTGACTCAGGTTAGAAGTTATCAAGATCTGGACCAGTGGCAGGGGCTTATGAACCATTCTCTGTGTTTGCTCATAGCTGTGACGCTGACATCCTGTGTGTCATAGCTGACTCTCCTTCTCAGAGTCTCTCCAGCCTTTCCCTTATGGATGGACGCTGCCAGTCACCCAGTGCTCACCCCAGTAGCCATAAAGTCATGCTTTATTTTCTGATTGCCAAATTCAATCCATCAGAAAAGTCTGCATTATCTTGTCAAAAAGTTCTTTGTACTGTTTGTTCTCCACAGTACTCTTAGGGTGACTATCCATAAATGCAGACTAGATGGCATTATACCACTGGGTACATTTCACTAACATCTTTCTTTCCATTGTTTTTTGTATTTTAAAGAGGATAAATACAAGGAAAATAAGACAGAATAAAACCAAAACCAAACCAAAGCAAAACAAAAAAAGCAAACACCAATGTAAGTGATACAGATCTTCAAAATATTACAAAATCCACAACAGTTACCATAATGCCTTTTGTTGTCTTCAAAATAGCTGCAGACACCTTCAGATATAGTAAAAAGCAAACAGAACAAAATAGAATAGAAATGATAAAAACAAAACAATGAATGCAATAAAGAACTTCAAAACAAGACAATAGTAAATCCAAAATGGCTACCATAATATGTCTTGCTATCCTTTAAATAGCTGCTCATGCCATCAGAATTAACATAATCAAACAAGACAAAAGAGAATAAAACCCAATCCATCAAAACAAGGAAAACAATATAGGACTTTAAAATAGGACAATAGGGAATCAACAATGACTACAACCTTCAGAAGGAGATCCCCCCCTAGATGCCACACTGTGTACCACTATCCTCTGAACAGATGATCAGACCACTGGCCCTAGACATGCAAGGTTAGTCAAACACCAAAGTGCCACAGGCATCCAATTGCATCTCACCTCAATAGGTATCATCACAGCCTGTGTTTCTTCAGATGAGCCAATTGCTTGGTGGGGGTGGGGGAAATGGTACTGCTTGTTTGCCAGCCTGTGCATGGGAAGCGGCTGGGGTCTGTATGTCCCCATTGCTGTGGTGGCCTGCATATGGTGCTGGTTCTCAGGCTTTTTCTTGATGGGGCCTTATTGTCTTCCCCTTCAGTCCATGAATGGCGCTGACTCATGGGGAAAGGCTGGGGTCTGGCTGTCACCACTCCGGCAGCAACCCATGCATGGCACTGTCTCCCAGGCAGGGAGACATTCATTTTTAAATAAATCCCATTCATTTTTAAATAAATCATAATTATTATTATTATTTTCATTACTGGAGATTGAACTAGAGCCTCATGTATGGTAGGCCAGGTAAGTGATCTACCATGGAGCTATATGCCTATTAGGGACCTGGCCAAGAACCCCAACTTCTTGTTTGAGGAGTACTGAGAAATGGGGAAGTAAGAAACAGACAAATTTAGCAATGCATGATAGGGTGCTGGGAGGTCCATGCCTCAGGATGGACAGAGACCAAGATACTCCAAATCACCTGCTACTTACTGGGTATATACAATGTAGGAGGGCTAGCAGAAGATTCAATTTCAGTGGAAGATTCAGAGGTTGATGTCTCAGCAGGCAATGGATAACACTGGGATGACTATAAAAAGTGGAAATGATTTTATGCTGAGAAGGGTGATACCATAATCCCAAGTCTCTATCCCTTAGTGGAGTATGAAAAATTAGCCACTGTGACTTTGTGGTCCCCAACACTTACCCACTCCTTTTAAAATTATTTGTTTTGATGGAGAATCTCACTGTTTGATCACACTTGGGATCCTCCTGATTCTGCCTCTCAGAGTGCTGGAATCACAGGTGCACATTATCATGTTTAGCTCTTTCCATTAATTTAAGGGGACCCCCCATGATAGACTACTAGCCATTGCATTGTCAGTCTTTGCCTGACTCTTCAACTTCACCTCCCTACTCTTCTCCCCTCAATGCAGTCTGGATGCAGTGGCCTCGTATGGATCCAGTGAGACATCCAAAGCTGGTCTCCACCCTAAGCCTGGGAGCTCCATGTTCTGTGAGCCAGGATGTGCTCCTGTTGATTACTCTCATCCATGCTGCCTCTGTAGTGTCACATGCTAACAGAGGACTTCCTCTACTTTCCACTGGCCTCTGTACTGTTTTTAATAGCATTCTACACAAGCTGCCCTTATTTTGATTGTCTTATTCTCTTTGTTGCCTGTGATAATGCTTATATTCCCAGAGTCCAGAGCCTACAATGGTGGTGAACCTGTGGCAGGTCTGTTGCAGTGGGATGTTTCTTTGAAAGCTCTAAAAGTTCACCATCACTGGCCTAGAACAATGCTTGACAGATAGTAAACACTCAGTAAGTGTCTCCTGAACCAGTAACTAATTGTCCACTTACTTGTCTTCTTTCCTTATGCTTAAGCATGTGAGTGGAAGGAACCCTGGGTCTCTTTCCTGATTTTCATTGTTACCTGGCACAATTCCCAGCACATGGTAAATGCTCAGTCAGAATTGGTTGAATGGAGACATGTGACCAAGCTCTCTTCACGTGATCTCCTCATGTCACATGGCACCCTTACAGGGTGACTGGCAATGATGACCTTGGGGGTGGACAGAGAGCAAGCTGGCACAGTGAGTACAGAAAGACATTCCTCTTTCCTGAGTGTATTTGGGGCATAGATTTGCATGTGACTTGTCTCATCCCTTTGTCAATCAACAGTATTAGAGGTTGGGACCAGCTGAGCAGAGCATGAGTTACTAGTCACAGAAACATTTGTGTGAACTTGGGGGAAGCTCCGTGTCCCCTGAGAACCAGAGTGAGCACATGTGGGAGTAACAGACCAGCAAGGGGTGCTCGCCAGCCCACAGACAGGTTTTCACTGGGGAATCGCAAGGTAGGATAATGGGCATCTCTCAGCTGGGTTGCTCTGACTTCCTCACTAGGCTAATGCATGTAGTAAAAGCAAGTTGGTTTACCTGGTGAGCTAAGTTTGCCTATCAGTTGGTTGTACAGAAGTTGGCGGCTCCTCAGCAATGCCCTCTCCCTGTGGTGCTGACCTGTATGCCTGGTGGCCAAGACCCATCTAACACACAAGGTGTTTGTCTCACACAGATAAGGGTCTCTGTCAGTGAGATGTATTAGTACTGTATTTTTTCCACACTAGCTTCACAGGAACATCACAGTTCAGAAAGGAAAATGCACACATGAAAAAGGCCTCTAAGAAGAACATGACAAATAGCACAGCATGGGGAATATACTCGAGAGAGGAGATGATGGATGATAGTTGGTTTCCATTTCTGAATTTCTCTAAGTGTTATTTAAAACAAAATTAAAGAACAATTTTAGCAGGACATAGTGGTGCATGCCTGTAATCCCTGCACTTGGAAGGCTGAGGCAAGAGGATGCTATGAGTTCAAGGCCCTGTCTCACAGAACTAAAAAAACAAAAAACAAACAAACAAACAAAACACAACATTTTGGTGGGGGATATTTGAAATAGGGTCTTGCTAATATAGTCCAGGCTGGCCTTGAACTCACTATTTAGCTCAGGCAGGTCTGGAACTCACAGCGATCCTCCTGCCTCAGCCTCCAAAGTGCTGAGATTACAGGTGTGCACCACCATGTCCAGCTTTAAAGAACAATTTTAAAATGTGAATCAAGTGTGGTGGCATATATCTGTCATCCCAGTTCAAGGAAGGTGAAGGCAAGAGGGTCGTGTGACCTCAGGAGTTTGTTACCAGAGCAAGGATCCACTTCAAAGATAAGTGAATAAATAAAACTTTACTGAGGCATGACTGACCACAATTGACTGAACATATTTAATTGTTCATTTTGACAACTTTGGTAAGCAGATGCATATGTATGTCACAGTCATTATTAAAAACTCCTCCATGTGTCTTAGTAATTCACCTCCTGTGTCTCACCACTCTCCTTGCCCTAAGAAACCACTAATCCACTCTCTGTCATCATGTCTGTTTCCATGAAGGGATCATCCCATATGTTCTTTTTTTATGTATGGCTACTTTTACTTTACAGTTGTAAAAGTAGTTGTAAACCCATGTTGTTGCTTGTATTAATACTTTGTTCTTAATATATCCTCGAGTAGAATTTTATTGACTAGATATACCTCAGTTCACCTGTAGGTATATAAATATCTACAATTTGTAGATATTGAAACTTATAGAGATTGAAACAATGCTGTTGTAAACATTTTGGGGGAAAGTCTTTCTATAGTTTTTTTTTTTTTTTTCCTGAGTCAATATCTAAGAGCAGAATGGTTGGGTCTTTAGTAGGTTTACATTTTAAAGGAATTTCCAAATTGTTTTCCAAAGTGATTATAACCATTTCACTTTCCTACCACTAATGCACGAGAATTTGTTTCTCTCCATCTTTGCCAATTAATTACTTGTTAATAATCATAGGAATGGATACTTTCTTCAACTTTTTCTTTTATGAGGTCCTCTGTTCTGCCTAATTTCTTTTCTGTGCTTCTTTTAAAATTTTTTTTTTCCATCTAGATTCTAAATTGACAAGCAAAATGCTGGCCAGGTGCTTTTGATAATCGGAATAAGATTCTCTCCATTTCAGAGGGTCACAGAACTCTGATTTATCTTCATTAGGGCTGGACAAAGACTCTGCTGTGCAAAGGAGTTGGTGCAGGTCTGTGACTGAGGGAGACTTTGTCAGTCTTACTGCTGAAATATAAGCAGGGTCAGGCCTGGAGGAGGGGCTATGACCCCAGCAGGAAGAGATGGGAGGCAGCGAAAGGGACAGAAAGTTCTCCATGCACTGATTCCTTTCCAGTGGATGCATGTATGTCACAAGTCCACATCAGAGGGCTGGGGATGTGGCTCAGTAGCAGAGTTCTTGTGTTGTATGCACAAGTCCCTGGGTTCAATCCCCAGCACACACACAGAAAGTACACATGAGAGCCAGGTGTAATCCTGCACCTGGTAGTTCAAGGCAAGAGGATCATGATGAGTTATAAAAAAACAAAAACAAAAACAAAAAAGTGATAAGCTCTTCTTGGGAGCTGCTGGGTGACCACGCAGAGTGAACAGTGTACAGTGTCACCACTGTCATCATTACTCACGTAACTAGATTCTCCTTCCTCTATGCCCTCACTCTGTTCCCAGTCTTTGTGTGCAAGGCTCCTGGACTCCTTCAGATGTTCAGGTGCTCACAATGGAAACTAGGGTTTGCACAAACTAGACACATGCTCTGACACTGAGCCAAACCCCAAAACGAACCCCTCACTCTGGGTCACATGTGTTTTAGGATTCCACCTTTTTATTTTTTATTGTTGTTGTTTCTTGTTTTTCTTCATTAAAGTGTAGTTTATTGTGATAAAATGCAGCATTTAACTACACAGTTCAGTAGTTTATGCCTATATTTTGGTAGTTGTTCATACCCATGTAATAAGTTGTAAAATATTTCCCCAGTTGGGGAAAGTTCAACCTGTTACAACTCTCTATCAACTGTTCAAGTAAAAGTTTTTTTTTTTTTTTTAAGATTTTATTTAAAGAGAAACAAAAGCATGTAAAGGGTAGAGATAATACAGAATTCCCCCAAAAAAAGATAAACAATAAGAAATCACTAGTTAATAAATTACATATTATCCTCTTAGAAACAGTTGCTCAAGTTACAAAATTAAAGCATACAAAGTAGATAGTCAAACAGTGAGAGTGTAAACAGCTATGCATGCATGAATCTCTACATGTATTTCTATCCTTTCTGTATTAGAGGGAAAAACAAAACATAGCAAGACAAAACAAAACAAATTCCTATAAAAACATGAAACCAAAAAGTTGTATAAAACCACAGTACAAGGTGATCTACAATGATTACTGTGTTGTTTCTTATTATCTTCAATAGAATGTCTATATCATCAGGCATAATTGAATCTAACAGTATAATTGAGTATAGTAGTAAATAACAATATTAGTAAAATAAAACCTTGTAGACAGTATAAAACTTCAAAGGCAGGTAATAATCAAACCAGAGTGGATATTCTAGTGGATCTTGTCATCTTAAGTGCAGTTGCCTACACTCTCAGACTTCATACTATCAGTCATAACAGCTTTGAATAAAATCTATCAATACAAAACAGCGATCCAACAAACCAGATTCAATTACGATCAGTCATGGTAAAACTGTGTAGGTTTTACAGAGCTTTAGATTAAGTGAATAGGAAATTAAGGATGATTACTGTACTATATCCTGTTATTTTCAGGATTACTGTCTGTGCCCTCAAATCTAGTACAGGTAGAATGACTGGAACAGAATATAATACATCTAAGCAGGGTAGTGAGTAATATGTGTTTTAAATCCTGGTGCACTATTAACAATATAGCGTATCAAGGCCATCTATGTTAGAGTTTCTAGTTATCCTTCTCTGCCTCATTTCTGCTATGCTTTACTTTTCTGCCTTTGTTTAGTTTTCTCATTCATTCTACTACCTGCCCCACTCATTGAGGCCTTTCTGCCACTGTTCCTAAAATCCTGGTGTTTTTTCCTCTCTCGCTAGAATGTCCTTCAGTATTCTCTGCAGGGTTGGATTGGTGGTCACAAACTCACCCAGTTCCTCTTTGTCATGGAAGCATCTTGTTTCTCCATCAACTTCTAGTGACAGTTTTGCAGGGTACATCAATCTGGGCTGGAGGTTATTTTCTTTCAGGGCTTGGAACACTTTGCTCCAAGCTCCTCTTGATCTGATGGTCTGTGTCGCGAAGTCAGCCGTGATTCTGATGGGCTTACCTTTATAGGTAATCTGTTTCTTTTCTCTGATGGCTTTTAATATTCTGTTTTTATATTGAATTTCTGGTATCTTGATTATTATATGTCTGGGTATAGCTCTGTTTTGGTTGTAGGTGGCTGGAGTCCCCTATGCCTCACATAAGTGAATGTCATTTTCTTTTCCCATGCTTGGGAAGTTTCCTTAATTATTTCTGTGAATAGCCTTTGTAATTCACCTGTATGTATTCCTGCTTCTTTGTTCACATTTCTTATTCTTAAAATGTAGATTCTCTTGTCATCTTCTAAACATTCTTTATCAAATGTTTCTCTCCTTTTTTTGTGTTCCTCCCTTCTTCCATCTGTATCTTCCTGAGAGATGCTTCCTGAGAGCATTTCTTTTATTATTCTACTCATATCTTGCTTTACCTGATTTAAGATTTCATTTTTGAGCTTGTCTACAAGGTCCTGAAGATATCTCTTAATGTCCATTGAAGCCATGTCTGATGTTGTGTGTTTGCCACCCTTAGTCTCCATTGTTTTTCCTTCTCCTGGATCAGGGCTCTCAGGGTTCTGAGCTAGGGGCCTCCTCCTGCCTCTCTCTCCTGTCATGGCCCTGACTTCCTCCACACAGGTTACAGTGCAGGTCCCAGCCCCCTTCCCTGTTGGCCACGCTTCCTCTGAGTTAGTTGTTCTAATATTACTTACTAAAAAAGAAAAACAAAATCTTTTCTTTCATATTAAATTTTATCAATGGCTTTGTTGAAAATAAACTCACTATACAGTGTAAGTGTAGGTTTATACAGTTAATATTATTCTCTATTTCCCCTGCCCCTTGTAAGCCAAAAGAAAGATTAAAAAAAAAAAGAAAGCAAATTTGACTAGCTTGCAAAGGAAATCTAAATCTGAGAATAGTATTCCTGCTGTGTATACAGTTTTCTTCCTGATAGAGGCATTAAATGCCAGGCTGATATCAGAGTGTGTGGATTTTGGGATTTCTGATGACAAAGCTGTTTCTACCTTCTAAATTTCTACCTTCCTGACCCCCCTGGGCTTTACCATGATCACCTACTTTACCTATCTCATCTATCAAAATCATCTGTGCAGGAAACAATCTGTAAATCTTTCACAACAGGCACAAATGAAAAATCTCATGAATATTTATATTTTGTCTAGAATAAATGCTTTGAGATAAGGAAGTATAATAGTGAAATTTCTGCATGAGGTAAGCAAAAAAGACTTGGGAATAAGCATGTATATAGCATCTAGGTCTTGCATCAGTTGGATTATTGCCTCACCTTTTTTCTCAGACAGTGGGTGTTTCTTTGATTCAAAAACTTGTTCTGACACTTTGCTAAGCCCCAAGCATGTATTTTGCTTCTATATCCTTTGGGGACCAGCCTCTATTCATGTCTTCTGCCTGTTACACAAGGCAGAAGGAGTTTCATAATACAGAGAAAAAATTTTGGATTGAATCCAGAGAAGAATTGAAAAATTTAGCCAAAAAAAAAAATGTATCTAATTGTCATGAGAAATATTTATTGAAATTTTCTCTAGATTACTCTTAGTAAGTATGTAGCTCAGAGATTGTGCTCAGGGCATTCGAAGCCACTTGGAATTTACTGAATATCCTCAACTTCTTTGATCATGGGAAATTGCTGAAATTTCAGGAAAAAAATTTCTATTGGAAAAAATAGCTAAAATTATAGCCAAGACAAAGCAAAGGAAAACAACAAGAACAACAACAGCAACAATAAACCAGTCCAGGTGTGGAGAGCTCTGATCTTTCGCTGAGGTTAGTTGCCAATACTGTGCAAGGTGTGAGGCTGCAAGGAGCTCCCTGAGAGGTGAATACAAGCCTTGGTGAGTTAGAGGTCAGAGATTTGCAGTGAGGTAGGTACTCACCTGGAAAGGTAGGCTGGGACTTGGATGGAAGGGGCTTGCTAACCTGCTTCTGCTTCCATGGTCCTATGCTTGGCTCCTTCGGTGAGATGTATACAGACATGCTGAGATGGAATGGGGTGAATGCATCCAAGGCCAGCCTGTCTTGGGGCTGTGCCTGCCACAGAGCACCTCTCTGGTGCTGGGACACTAAGACTTGGAAAGGAGAGGTTTGGAAATTTGTAAATGTATGAAAGTGTCAAATATTTTTCAAAAGCAAAATTTTCAGCAACTCATGGCTTTTCTTATTTCCAAGTATGAAGGTAATAATAATCAACATGTAATTGCTTCCTTTCATCAAACCCAAACAAATAAGAAAATAAATGAAAGTGGGAGACTATGAAGAAAGAGATCACAGGTTTACACTGATAAACAGAATTATTCACAAAGGATCAACAGAACCACAACTTTGTTAAAAGGCCACTGCAAACTCAAGCAGCAAATAGTTCAACAAAGAGGTCAATACAAAAACTGCCTCTCTGAACTTGGAGATAGCACCCTTGTTATTCATCCTTGTAGCCATGGATTATTGTTTCAAAACACCTTATGCAATCCTTCTCATTCTGCTTTTCAATATTCCTTCTTGCCTATACTTCTTTGAATGCACATGTGGTTTTTTTATACCATGGTATTCCCATAGCTGTGGAACTCCATTATTAAATTTTGCCAAATGTCTGATTTATTGAGGTTGACAAGAGGAGCAGCTGTCATTTTATTTTTCCTCTACAGGACAAAATAACCAGTAATTTCAACAACCCTACTGGTTTTTGGGTATTCTCAAATAATGCAGAAGCTTATATGGGCTTAGAGGTCATTGAAAACCTTGGCATAGTAGCCAATCTGTGAGTTATGTTTCTGTCCTCTGAGAGGAGAATGAAGGGATAGTAACTCACCAAGCAACCTGTCAATATTGAAACTGACTGAGTCAATTTCTGTGGCTAGTAGTTTATGCCAGGGTGGAGTAATAGATAAGCAACACTGATATGCCTGCCTATGGGAAGAACATTATCTTTTGGACAGACACACACAATAAGTTCACAGGTACCTCTTAGCATGTCGTTGTGTCACTTTACATCCTAAGAAAGAAAAATGACAAAGACTTATGAACATAGGACAAAGGAACACAGGAATGCAGGAAGAGTGTTCACAAGGCTTTTCAATAAATGTCGATTTATATGGAGCTTGGTTTTGATGTGAATCAATTGTGTTCCTAGGTTCAATTTAGCAGTGATCTGGTGAGGACTATCTATATCATATTCACCCAGGGATCCTGTCTCAGTGCATATTTCTGAAACTGACTCTAGATTTGTTAAATTACTTGGGGTGTGCCTCAGAATTTTTACTTGAAGAAATCTCCTTTGGTGATATTTATATACATCAAATATTGAGGTCCACTAACTTACATTATTGTCCTGAATTTTCAGAGGAAGTATGGAAGTGAAAAAGTAAAAACTGGGAGCGTCATCCATCGTTAGATGGGAGCCATTCCTACAAAGAGAAAACACACTAGCTGGGCCTATTGGTGTATGCCCATAATTCCAGCACTCAGCGAGACTGTGGCAGAACTGTGAGTTCTAGCCTAGCCTTGGCAACCTAGAGAAACCCTCCCTCAAAATAAAATATAAAAAATAAAAAAGGCTGGGTGAAGACCCTGTTTCCAATTCCTGGTGTAGGAAAGAAGGGAACAAAATAAAACAAAACCAGTAAGGAAAGAGCTAAAACAGCTGCTTGCAATATGTTCTGTTGATATTGATACAGACCGACTCTGGGCTTATGCTGTTGTACATTCAGCAGTACTGTTCAGCAAGAAGATATGTAATGTACCAGTCATTACTGTGTCTGTCCTACTCTGATAATCTAGCCCTCTGTTCTAGCTGAGAATTCTGCATGTTGGCAAGTGGAGTTGTGCAATCAACAGAGGACAGATTATGAATCTAAAGTCAAGCTGTCTTCAAAAGTGTGTACTATTTACATGTTCATTAAAATACAATAATTAAAAAGCCAAGCCAATCAATATTTCTCCACAGTTTGTAGAGTACTATTACTGTACATGTCACTTTCATTTTAATCCTTCCTTCTAATGTTCCTTTCCCTTTGCACTACCCAATCACTTGGTGGGAAAGAACTCATAATTAAATTTAAAAGCTTCTCTTCTCTTATAACCATGGGTATTTAGAAACTCCACTTTGTTATAAAGGGCTTTCTGACAACCCAAATCCTTCTAACTAGAAGAGTTGGAAATTTCAGCCTTATGTAGCTCTGAATAGATGAGGCTAGGTGTCTTCATTACTTTTCTCTTGTTGAGACAAAATACCTGACATCCAAAATTAGGGAAAGGAAGGTTTATTTCTTACAGTTTGAGGTTTCAGTCCATATTCAGCTGGCTCCAAGTGGCAAGGTAGCATGGTGGGGCAGTTGTTCATGGCCACCCCTGCAGAAAAGCACAAACTGGTAGAGAGGAAGAGAGAGAGAGAGAGAGAGAGAGAGAGAGAGAGAGAGAGAGAGAGAGCATGGAGATGCCTTCTTTCCTCCCTTACACTGTATGTTGGCTCCACCCTGGGCAGGTGTAGCACTCACACCAGTAATCCAAGCACTAGACAATGAACCAATCACAAACACTAGATTTGGCCACATCCATGATTGCATGAGGCATGGAAGGAAGTATCTGAACATAAACCATAACACCAGACATAGACTGCTGAGACACTAGAGACCTCCCAAGGAGAAGCTATTGCACAGGAGCCCAGGGACAACATTGCTGGGGAATTGCTCAAACACACCGATAGTTACAACTCCATAGGTCTTTCAAATTCATTCTTTCTTTGTTTCCACAGATATGGCTCCAACAAACCTTTCATTATTTCCTTACATTGCTTATGCCTCATGTCTGGGTCCCACCTTTCTAATTCCTAACCAAAACCTGATTCAGAACCAAACTCTTTCTCATACATTTAAGATGTTGCTATGTTGTTCCATGACTTGGGTACTTCCTGTCATCTGTCAAACCCACTCTAAATTCTCAGAATGGCACTGAATTACTCAAGGTGACATTATAGAAATGGGGAACAAATGTATTATTCATAAGCATGATTTGTGTAGTCTTCTGGGACAGTTAGGGGCTTCAAAGTGATTTCTGCTGAAACCTGTGACTATTTAAACCTACAGAATGCAGTAGCTAACTAAAAGTAGAACAAAGCTTGACCTTCATTTTATAAAACTCTGGGTCATGTCTTTCCCAGATCTGCATAGCATGTTAGTCATTTCAGAAATGTCTGTGCAAAAGGTGTTGAAACAAGTTTTATTAGGCCTAAATTGATCTAGTGTACCTCATATCAATTATCAATACTGAGAACACTGAGAGGAGAGTTTTACAGGAACAATCAGCAATGCCCAGATATTTACATTAACCTAAAGTTATGGTTGCTTTGGTTTCCATTTATGGTTGCTTTGCCTCACATGACTCTCAAGTCATGAGTAGTTATCTTATGGGAACCAAAGTACCTCTCAAGCCATGAGACTTTGTCTAGGGCTATGCAACCAGGACTAAGACAATAATCAGCTGGAGTCCAGCCCACATCAAGAACCCCATAAAGCTGGTCTCTGTTCTTTTGTGAACAGGCCAGTCTGCTCTACCTCCTCAGAACTGTGCTCCCCTCAATTACTCAAATGGAGGAACTTTTCCCATATATTTTTTGTTGGGGGATCAGTTTGATCTTTGTCAGGGCTGTGTTTTCTTTATTTTCTCTTACTTTCCAATTAAAGCTTTTAACTATTATTAGTTCCTATTAATGCCTTTGTTTTAATGTCCATTATCACCTAAACCATGACCCTTACTAGCCGTTTTCAAGGTTCATCTTATGTTTTTACTTATTTCATGGTACTGGGGATTGAATCCCTGGTCTTCACGCTGAACTGCATACCCAGACCCAGATATTTTCCTTTCTTTTCTTTTCTTCTTTTCTCTCTCTCTTCTTTCTTTCTTTCTTTCTTTCTTTCTTTCTTTCTTTCTTTCTTTCTTTCTTTTTCTTCTTTCTCTTCTTTCTCTCATTCCTTTTTTTTGAGACAGGATCTCCTCAAGTCACCAAGTTGCCCGGGATGTGCTGAAGTTTTTGATCCTCCTGCCTCAGGCTCCTCAAAGTGCTAGGATTATATGCATGGGCCACCATATCCAGCCATAAGAGATTGTGTTGAATCAGGCCTTTCTCTTAGAAATCCTCTCTGAATGTGTCCTCTTAATGTCTCTCACCTCTCCAGTTCTTCTTTCACCTCCACCCTCATGTTCACACAAAGCCCCTTTACAGAGATGTCATTCCTTCCTTTCCATGAATCTGCATTCAGTCCTGCTTTAAAAATCAAAGAAAATCAAATCACCCAGGCCTTCTCTGGTTCCTCTTGTCTCTTTGTACTATGTATTCCTGTTATCTCATTCATTGCATGTATACTTTCTGTTTATCTTCTTCATGATCTGATTGTAATCTCTTTGATGCCAGAGACTGTGACTGTGGCTGTTTCCATAATGTCTTCTAGATTAGCAAACAAAACAGCTGCCCAGAAAATATGTGAATGAAATTATAGATCCTACCCCTTTCTTATGGGAGGTGGCAACTTGCTCACATTGACTTTCAGAGTCCTTGGAGGGCATCAGAAGCAGTTTTCCATTTTACAGTTAAGGAAACTGAGGATGATTTTGAGTTCCCAGTGTTTGTTAACCAGAGGACTGGATATAGACTCAGCTGCCAGTTGAAGTGGTTCTCTTCATAATCCAAAATAAAGGAATAGCACTGGCGCAGTCAGTGGTTCAAAGTTGTATTCCCTGAAAATCATCCAGCAAATGGCTGGTGCAGGTGCTGTTTGATCTAATCTGCTTTTCTAGGTGAAGAGGTTGGGAGTCTGTCTACCTGCTCTGAATTTAATCTTATGGTTTGGTAATATGATCCAAGATCCAGTTATGGGGCATTGAGGTTGTACAACTCCAGGGAGCAGGATTCATATTGTGTTTGAAAATGGAGCTCAAGTTTGTGTGTTTTTACTGAGGATACTCAGTGATTTGTAGTAGAAATATATGAAAAGGGAAAGAAGACCTGTGCTTGAAATGCATGAGGTCCTGAGTTCAGCTCCTACCAATGAAAAAGTGAAAGTCAAGAAGGCCATGGTGGCCTTCACCCCGGTTCTCAAAGGAGGGCTTGCTGGGGGAAAATGACATTGTGGCTAAGTACATGGGCCTCAGGATAAAAGAAGGCTAAGTTCAAGATTCTGTAGAGCTGTGTAACCCTGGGCAAGTTACCCCACCTTTCTCAGCATCAGTTTTCTTGTCTGTAGTTAGTATTATATAAGTGGAAACTCTTCATGTTTTCATTTCTAGGTATGTTAAAACTATAGCAGCCATTCTTACATGTTTGTATCCTCAGTTGTATCACGAGGGACATAGAAATATAAAAAGAAACGAAGTAAAACAGGATAGAGGATGCATTTGGATTTTTGGATTAATTTTTGATATTTGAAATAGATGAGATAATAGGGGTCTTCTCATTATAAGCAAACCAGGTTGGGTACCTGAGTTCTTTCTTCTTCTTTCCTTTGTTAGTGTAAATGTGGTCCTTAGAGGATAATGCTGGGTGGTTTCCTGGCTGCAGGGCCTACTTCTGATTGACTGCTTCATCTTTTTTTTGCACATCTCATTCTCCTCCTTCCATGTTCAGTGCCTTGGTCCTTCCATTTCCCATGGCAGATAGACAGATGCCCCACCCTGGTTCAGGCCACCAGTCTCTCTTCTGAGTTCCAGCAATAGTTCGCCTGAACCCCCTCCCCCGACTTCACCATGCTCCTCTTCAGCCCATTCTTCCCATAAACCCCAGGTATTTCATCTAAGGAGCAAATCTGATGACACTGTTTCCTGAGCTAGAGCCTTCAGATAGCTTTCCACTACCCTTAGGGTGAAGTTCTCAGTCAGTGGTGGCAAACGTATGGCACGTGTGCTACATTGGGGACAAGGAGTCCTCTCCCCAGGCATGCCAGCCAGGTCACCTCAGCAGCTGAGAGCATCAGATAACAGTTGTTTGTTCTAAACTGAAACCTCATAATTGAGGTTTAATTGCAGCATGGGTACTTTGTGATAAATAAGTGGGCTTTGGGTTGCAGTTCAGACGCTTGATCTCCATAAGCTTTGCTGTTACTGTTCACTATCAACATGGTGTGCAAGCCCTTCCTCACTTGGCGTCTGCCACGTTCTTGTGGGAGCCTTTTCTCTTGCTCAGGTTGGAAACTTCTCCTTGGTTTCTGTTTGTCTGGCTGATGCCTCTTTGTCCTTCAGTCCTGTGTGGACTGAATTGTGTCCCCTTCCCCCCTGCCCTAATCCCCTGTCCCTGGCGATGTGACTGTATTTGGGGAGAGGGTCTGTATTTGGGAAGGACAGTAAAGTTGAAATGTGATCATTGGGGGGCCCTAATCTAATCTGACTAGGTCTTCCTAAGGAGAGGAAATCAGGGCACCAATAAACACAGAGAGTAGACTGAAAGACAAGCCAAGGAGAGAGGTTTTGTGGCCATGCAGCCTCTAGAATTGTCAGAAAATAAATTTCTGGGTTGAAGTCATTCAGTCTGTGGTCCTTTGTTTCGGCACCACTAGAACACAAGTACTGAGCTGTTTCTGAGGGCACATTCCCTCTCCCCCAGTTTCCGTGTGCCTCTGAGGTACACTCCTACAGCTCTTTGGAACTGCTTTCATTCCTTTTCTTTTTTCTTTTACTGAGGTAGTGTCTCACTAAGTTACCTAGGCTAGCCTTGAACTTGCTATCCTTCTGCCTCAGCCTCCTGAGTAGCTTGGATTACAGATGTGTGGAGGGTACTTTTTTGTTTGTTTGTTTGTCTGTTTGCTTAATTTTTCTTTGGTCTAACTGCAGATAGCTCTAACAGTAGTCACAGACAGGGATTACATATGCATTGCCAGTGAGTAGCATAGCATCTAACATATCCTGGGCCTTCAATAAATAGTTGAATGAGTGAGCAGAAGAACTGAAGGTGGTTAAAATCCTGGAGGTTAAAGTAAAATTAAACAAAAGTCAGCAGGCCAACATACCTAGGGTATAATTTTGAGGCTTTACTGAACATTCAATATCAGAGATCAGTTTTAAAAGAGCCTCACCCAGGATACAGTTCTCAGCACAGGTGAAAGACACTCTACCCCCCACCACCACTCAGACACACATTCTGATTACACAGCAGACCCCCACCCCAACCAAACAGAGAGTAGCACCTCAGATAGATGCAAACACCTTCGTAACTACAAGTGGAACTAAAGGAAACTGATCCTGACACATGAAGATAATGAAAACAGTTGTCAGGAAATCAAACCCAGATTCAGCAATGATAGAACAGTTCTTCAATTTATATTCATAGTTCTCCTGTAGTTAGGAGACTACTAACCCCCATGACTGCTTCATCTGATGGGCAAGCCTGTGCAGGAAGGTAGAGCTGTCTGATTTTTCACGAAAACTATGAGTCAGTCAGGAGAGAGGGGTGGGAGGAGGGAGCGAGAGAGAGAGGTGGCTAGAGACAGAGGGTGGAGTTGGCAGAATAAAGTTGGGACAAATAGTCGGATCAGATTTTTACCCAGCAGGTTATTGGTGACTCATTTAACCCATGAGCCAGAGACTTGAAAATCTATGACAAATTCATCTATTACACCTGTTACGTTCTGGACTGTAGTTGTTAGATGTGGGGCAGTTTTTCTTGCAGTACAGGATCTTCTTTGGATCACCAATGAATGTACATGTCTTTGCAAAAGACTTTTATTAAGCATGCTTTCCATAGGACAGCCAAGTAATTTAGTACGTGATTCCTTCCTGAGCAAGGGAGACCCGCCACGGTCTGGGATCATTTCCCATCTCTTTTCTTAATCATTTGTGTTGGTAAAAATTTCTCTTATTTTTTAAAAATTTGGTTTTTTTTTTTTTGTCATTTTGAGACAGGGTTTCACTATGCAGTTCAGGCTGGCTGGAGCTCACAGCAGTTCTCCTGCTTCAGCTTTCTAAATGCTGAGATTATAG
Source organism: Hydrochoerus hydrochaeris (assembly GCA_004027455.1). NCBI lineage: Eukaryota > Metazoa > Chordata > Mammalia > Rodentia > Hydrochaeridae > Hydrochoerus > Hydrochoerus hydrochaeris. Next base: position 25,495 of record PVLA01011068.1, read on the forward strand.
GTGTGTGACACCGTGCCTAGCTAAAATCGACTTTATTGAGTTATAGTAGATACATAGCACATAAATTATAGCCTCAATAAGTGCATTTGGCTTTTTAAATACTCTGACTTTATTTCTTGAATTATGCAGTTTAAAAATGTACATTTCAGAAATACTTGAAAATACAGGAAGAAGATATTCTTTTTTTTTAATTTAAAAAGCAAAACAGAAAAAAGGATAGAATTGATAAAATATTTATTATTATTACTAGCCTCACTCATAATCTCATCACATGGATATCCCTTCTAAAATTCTAGGAGGAACATTTCAATCTTTCTACAGGATGCATTTCAGTATCCTTTTGCCTCTGCATCTTGAGTTCAACACACCTTAGTTCAAAACTATTTTGAAAAAATTTGGGTCTATATTGAACAGGTAGAGACCTTTTCCTTATCATTGTTCTGTAAACAATATTATGCAAAATCTATTCATATAGCATTTACTTTGTATTTAGTATTATAAGTAACCTAGAGATGATGTAAAATGTACAGCAGCAGGACGTGCATAAGTCATAGGCAAACGCTATGCCAACTCATATCTCATATAGAAGGGACTTGAGCACCTGAGGATTTTAGTATCTTTGGGGGTCCTGGAAACAGTCTCCCATTGAAACCAAGGGACCAATGCATGAATATTATAAAAATAGTTCATCATGATTATATAGCATAGTATTATTATTGCCTGTATTATTTATTGCCAATGTTATTTTTGTTGTTTTCTTAAAAATTACTATCCACATTTTTCCACAACTTGACATTTAGCAGCTGCATCGTATTTTGTCATGTGGCCTTACTCTAATATGAACACAGAAGACCACATAGAGAACTTCTCAACTGATGAAAATAGGGGTAGAAAGTAGAGAATTTTTCAATTTATATTTTAGTAGATGGGTGAAATGGATATCAAACTGTGGAAGCAAATCATTTAGAACCTATAGAAGTAATGAAAAATGAATGTGGGGCTAGGCTACCTTTCAGATATTTACTTGTCTTTTTCCCATCCTATTTTACTTCTCTTTGGCATTTCCCCCCATTTGAGCTTGTGGTCAGGCTGTCCTCACTGTCTGAAGAGAGGGCTGTTACATGTTAGCGGAAGTCTGCAAGACTTTCTGACTTCTCTTTCAAGAGGTTAAATCCTAGAAGGGGGAGAGAGTAAACAGAGTATCTGCCTGAATTCAAAGAGAGATTTGAAAATATTGTCCTACCTCAGGGGAATAGAAATGATGCATGCACAGAAATTTTGAGGCTTCCAGCGAAGTACATGGTAGCAAAACGCAAAGAGGAAGTGCGTCCAGCTGTGCCTAGGTTTTCCTCACCCGTGCCAGTGATGGAAGAGTCTTCCCAGCTCTCACATCCTGGACAGGTTTGGGACTGAGACAATGTGTCTAAACACTGCCAAGCCGCTGGCTTGCCATGGACGCTCAGGGGTCACGTCCCCATGCCTTACTCTTTAAGAGTGATAGACTTTGTTAGGGAGACAGGACAATTTACAACCTGCCTCTTCCAGGCATAGTTTAAAGATCTCTGGTCATTTCTAGCTTCCTTCTCAACAATCTAAAGACATTTTATACCGATTGACAGTAAGTGTCCATTCAAAATGCCTTAGTCTTGTACTTATTCTAACCAGGTATGTGGCTGTGGGGCTGTCCAGATCTTAGCTGTGTGTCTCAGTCCTAGGCAAACGGAAGAAGGCAAGCGCGTGGATTCCTGTTCCCTCTTACACTTTGGTTCTGATCGTGTGAGAGGAAGAGAGGACAGAGGGGAAGTCAGGTAGAGGTCTTATCTGGAACTTGCTGTTCCGTGAAGTCAATGTTAGTTGTCCTCACTCTTAGCAGAGTTTAGAGAGCAAAAAGAAGAAAATGCTTTTTGGGTGGGGCTTTTTGGGAATTTTCAAGTCTAATAACTGCAAGGCAGGGATTCTCAGATGTGTGAGGACAACTCTGGGAATTTATCTGTAGTAGTGGGGGAATGATCTGCAAAATTTGAAAACTCAGGGAGGAATGAAGATAACTCCTTTAAAACCAATATGACTGACATAAAAGATGCAAAATCATTTTGATTCTTATATAATAGAGATGTAAATAAGTGAAACTCAAGAAATTGTTTTAGGCTACAGAAGATACAAAATGATATAAAAGACGCATAATCCTCGTGTTAGCTAAAAAAGGAAACTCATAGTATTTAATCACAGAGACATGGAACGGGAGGGACTGCAGAGATTATCCAGCCCAGGAGTTGGTCCAACTTTAGCTCTATGAGTCAAATCCAACCTTGTTGTCTTCTCCCCCTTTCTAAAAATACTCTTTGAGCATTTAAAAAAATTTTTTTTTTTTTTTTTTGCCTTTTTGAGGTGGGGTCTCGATATGTGGTTCAGGCTGGCCTTGGGCTCACTTTGTAGCCCATGCTGGTCTCGAACTCCCAATGATCCTCCTACCTCAGCCTCCCGAGTGCTAGGATTACAGGAGTGCGCCACCATGCCCGGCTAAAATGGTATTTTATAAGACTGACATGCTTCCAGTTGTGCTAAGAGGGCACACTAAAATAGTATTTTAGGCCATTTGTAAACTACGTAAAATTCATATTTCAGTATCCATAAGTAAAATTTTGTTGGAACACAGTTGTTTTATCTGCTGTGTCATTTGCTGCTTCTGTGTCACAATAGTTGTGCTGAATAGTTGCGGCAGACACTGTTTGGTCTGCCAAAAATGTTGATTACCTGGCATTTTACAACAATTGCTGGCCCCTGAGGTAGCTCAGGGTTCAGGTAAAGAAACTATATCCCTAAAAGTGTTACTGGGTCTTTCAGGTTTGGATGACTAACTCTCAGATGCAGGTTCTTACCATTAGTAGGGAAACCTCTTTCAGTCTATGTATTTTTAGTTATTACTACTATTTCAGTTGTCCTTTCCTCCCTCTGAATCTGTTCTAGTGCTAAAGTTCCTCCCTCAGAAAATTTTCTAGAGTGTATCCACAGCTATTTTTTTTTTGACAGACTGGATTATATTATGTTTTACCTGACAATTTATTCAGCTTTTTGTTGAACTTTCCAACTGAAATATCTTGATCTGCTTGATATGTCCTCATAGTTTCAAAGCTATTACTAGACTGTTTACCACCACTTGACAATCTTACACACAAGATGTACAGGATTGCTACCAAATGGCCAATGGCCCAACTGGGTGGTCAGATAATTATGAGGGCATCACAGGATTCCCTGGTAGAAAGGGCATTAAATTCCAACCACTTAACCACTTGGTGGAAGGGATCATAGTGCTGTAAGGTCAAGTGTCAGAAATAAAAACAGTTGCTTTTTCAAAGAGAAGACTATGTTTACTTCATCACTAATAAAGCCAGGTATAAAGAAATGCAAACTCACAAATGCAATTGAGGTTCACTCCCCAGGCTTCAAGTGTTACAATCATTAACAAAGCCAACTGTGTTATAACACTGTATCTTAGTCATTTTCTTGGCACAATACCTGACACCCACAATGTTAAATGGGAGAGGTTTATTTCAGCTCATAGTTTCAGTCCCTGGCTTACTTACTCCAATGCAGAGGTTGATTGGCAGAGAAAATGCATGACAGCCAGGAGGCAGAAATTAGGGGGGCTGAGAGGGTGGGGAGCAAAATACACCCATCCAGTCGGGCCCCACCTCCTTATGCCAAGTCAGGTACAGCCCCGCCACGGTCCTATCACCTTTCCCAAACACTGCCACTGAATGTACCAGGCATATTCTAAAGTGCACATTCTAGATCCACGACAGACTGTATCACCACTTTCTGACTCACTCCCTTGTTTTCAGCCAAGCACTCCACTGAGAGGTTCTAGAAGAGGGTAGTATCAAATGTTCTCGCAGCTTGCTGTTGCTTATCTTTTTATTAACACAGAAGCAGTGATTACTTTGCTTATAACCTGCCTGTGCAGGAGCCTTCTCCGACTTCACAATGGTAAATCATACACTCAGGTCTTTTGTTTCATTTTAGGGGCTTTTGCATGTTTCCTTTGATTTTAAAAAATAATATGTCTGTTAGGAATATTTCCATTACCTATGATATGTACTGCAAGTATTTTTCTCTCAGTGGATTGTCATTGGACTTTTTCTTTGGAGTGTGTGTGTGTGTGTGAGAGAGAGAGAGAGAGAGAGAGAGAGAGAGAGAGAGAGAGAGAGAAAGACAGAGATTAATTTTTTAATTTTTATGTAATCAGATTTACCAGAAAATTTAAAATGTCGGGGTTTGGAGTCATAGTTAGAAAGCCTTTTGTCACTTTTAGGTTATAAAGGAATTCACCATTGAGAATATTCATATCATTGCATTTTGTTTTCACATGAGGTTTCTGATTCTATTCTTGCGTATAGTTAAGCTATGGATCCAATTTTATTATCTTTTTCAAAATGGTGGTCAGGTTTTCCTCAGGTTGTATATTAAACAACCACATTTGTTTGAGTAATTTTTCTAGATGCCATACCATAATTTTTGTATTAGAGTATAAATTTTTGTATATACTTAGGCTTATTTCTGGACTTTGTAATCTATTACACAGAACTGTCTGTCTACTCATGCTAATACTTAACTTTCAGTAATGAAATTTTAATATCTTGTAGTGCTATTCTCTCTTTGTAACTTTTTAAAAACTATTTTTTCAAATGAACTTTAATTTTTTAAAATTTTTTTTTTTTTTAGTTTTTTGAGACAGGGTTTCACTCTGTAATTCAAATTGGCCTTGAACTAACTATGTAGCCCAGGCTGGCTTTGAATTTGTGGCAATCCTCTTGCCTCCTGAGTACTTAGATTCATTAGTTCTTTTCCTTTAATTACTTTATTTTTATTTCTCTAAGTTTTTTAGTTATGAATTTAATTTTCTTGTTTTTATTATTTTTTATTTCTCTAAATATTCAAGACTGATTTTTTTCTCAAATCGCTTTTAAGTGGATCATGTAAATTCTAATATATAGATAACATTTCAGTTTTATTATATTTGCAAATTCAGTAATCTCAAGAAAACTAACAATTTCACTTCACAAAAGAAACTTTTGTTTCAAAATTTCAAAACTTAGGGCTGACGATTTAGCTCAGCAGCACAAGTGTCTGCCTTGCAAGTGTGAGGTCATAAGTCTGATCCCTGGTACAAAAAAAAAAATTCAAAACTTAATGAGTTTCTTACATGCAAAATAGAATTGATATTTTATTTTTGATTTTGCAATTAATGGTCTATTTTTATGTCACTGTGATTACTTTAAATTGCTCTCTCTTTTTTTCTTAGTACTAAGATTGAACCTAAGGTCTTTGTATTGAGCTATATTCTGAGTGCTTTTTAATAAAGTTTTTTGTTTTGAAACAAGATTTCCTTATGTTGCTAAATGGCTTAGGCTAGGCTGGAAGTTATGACGCTCTTGCCTCTGTTCCTAGACTGCCATGGGATTACAGGCACATGCCATGTCCCTGGCTAAAATATGCATAAAGTTATACAGGTTAATTTGTTTTGACATATTTACATGCTTATATATGTTATTATGTAACATGCTATGAATTATTATCTGTAGATAACAGTTCTTCTATAAAGAATTTCTCTATCATCTATTTGATTACCCTGAAATACAGTTTATGTAAAATAGACTAAAATGCTTGATTCTTTTCCTAATTTAAGAGACAATAAATTGGTGCTTTGAAGCTTCTAATAGTGACAAGGTTTTTTTTTTTAATTTTTCTTTTGAGCAGGGATGTTAGGAGGATGCTGTTATGAAACATGGATTTTTAAAAAATATATTTGAACTGTTTCAATCAATTCAATCAGTTACACTCTTCCTCTTCTTTTTGATGTTCGTATTATCTCATCTTAAACTTATGACAGCCTGTTCAAATTGCCCTTTTCTTGGACCTCTGGGGATTGAACCCAAACTCTCACACATACTAGGCAAGTGCTCTACCACTGAGCTTCTCCCTCAACCTGCTCTTCCTACTTTTTAATGTAATCATAGTAGTCTTTGATAGCGTCTTTGGTACAAGATGTCATAGATTTACTTTGTAAATATCTTACCAAAATTCTGTAACCTGCTGTTTTTCTAAGGAATCCTGGTTATTTTTTTAGTAAAGAATGGCATATAAAACTGTGGCCTGTCTTAGTTGTTTAAATAAAAATATTCCTAAAAGTACAGATTGGTTAAGTTACTGATGATATGTACTAAAATGCATTATTGGGTCAATATTTTTAATATCAGTTGTGTAAGTCCATAGTTCTTAGACTTGTCTCTTTTTATAACAGAGCTACACAGTGATTTGTAATTATTTAAAAAAGCATTCCTCTTTCCTCCTATGACCTACTTATGCTAACCACAAAAACTACAAAGGAAAGGGCCTAAGCCAACAAATCAGGAGACTGGAACTCGGGTTGTACAGGTGATTTGAATGGGAGCAAAATACCAGGTCTTCTTATGTTTCCGATTCGTTGTCTGCACAGAGGTGAAGGTGATAGATGATCTGCCCTGTGGGCAGCTGGCACACATCCCCAAGTCATTTGGAATCAACAAGCAATTGTCTGAACCAGAGACAGGAAGGCAGCCAAGAGGAGACAGTAAGAGGGGTCTGATAAATTAGAGATGAGTTCCCTGCACCGTCCAGACACAAAAGAAAGTGAGGAGTGTGAGCAAAGCAAGAGGCTGTGGTCATTTCCCACTCCTCAGCCCTTCGGCCAAAGTTTACCTGGTGACAGAGAGAGAAGGGGAAGTGAACATTAAACTGACTTGAGATTCAAGTTTTAAAATAGGCCAGACTTTTTAATAAGTAAAAGTGACTAAAAAGACATAGATCCTGCTCAGCATGTTGTTAAGGAATGGGGAAGAGTAATTAACCAAACCCAGTTAAAATAAAAAATTCTTTGGGTTTACAGCCTGTCATGTTCAGAATGTCCGGTTAACTGGATACACTTGGTAACTATAATGTAAGAAGTTAAAATTTTATGCATCCATAAAAGAAATAGAGATTCTGAAAGGAAAGCTTAAAAGTTCTTTTTTAGCTAGTTGTGGTGATGGTATCCCTTGTTCTCTTCAAGCTTTTTCTGCAATTCAGAAATATTCCAGTAGGTGGTAGCATGTATCTTGGATAGGCCTTCCACCACATGATCAAATTAACAATTTTATTTATAAACCTTTATATGATAGATTATAACTGTGTGTTATTCAAAAAAAATTTTTTTTGGTGCCAGGGATCAAACTCATGACCTTGTGTTTGCCAAGCAGGCACTTACACGACTGAGCTAAGCCCCAGCCCCTCAAATAAAATTTTAAAGCACTACTTGATTATTTTAACAAAAACTTTACTTTTCTTTGAGATATTTTTATATAGCCTAGGCTGGATTCTAACCCACCATTTTCCTGCCCCAGCCTCCAGAGTATGGGATTATAGGCATGAAGCATCACACTGGGCCATAAATATTGTTTTACTTCAAACAAAAATCAATATTATTAATTTAATTTAATTTATTTATTTATTTTTGGTACCAGGGATCAAACTCATGACCTTTTGCTTGCCAGGCAGGTGCTTATGCCACTGAGCTAAATTTCTGGCTCTTATTTTTTTTAAGTTTAAAAAACAAATTACAAATTATCTTTCATTCTGTCTATAGTAAATCCTACTTTTGGACTAATTAGAATACTACCTCTCAATTCTCTTTTATGTTCTCTTCTGGTAATATATCAATAGGAAATGATTGCACAGTTTTGAACTTTAGTCAAATTGGATAATAAATTTCTTGCAGTTTCCTTTGTCTACTGGATGTAGAATGTTGAGGTTTAAGGAGTAACTTTTGTGCTTGTCTTTTAAACTTGTCTATAAGTTACCATTTATTATTTTCAGAGTTTCACTTTTATCCTTTCTATTGGCAAAATCGAGAAACGAAAATCTCTGACCTGCTAAAAACAAAAATTTCCCTTCTACCAAACTAGACTTTAATCAGAGGGCAATAATTTCCCACTGATTCAGAAAATGACATCATCTTTTTCCCATAGCTTTCTAACTGGAAACTTATTTAAACTATTTTTACATGTGATGGTACTTACCTTGCCACAAACATGAGTTACTACAAATTTTTTCAGCACTGGGGATTCAGTTAATTTTAGAAAGTTCTACTCATAGAGAGCATCTTAAAGCCAAAATGTAAAGTTTCTGAGCAAGAATTCAATAACATTTATAAACAGTTTTAAAAACAAATTCCCCTAAGCTGAATGTGGTGGCACATTCCTGTAATTCCAGCATTTGCTGAAGCAGGATGATTACCATGAGTTCAAGGCCAACTTGTACTACATGGTAAGACCTTGTTTCAAAAAATCAACAAATAGGGCAGTGGAACAACCTGCACTGAGTGGCGCAAGCTGAAGGCCTGTACAGTGAACTCCACCTAGATGTACAAGCTCAGCAACTTGATCAGAACCTGGTAGAGCCCTACCCAGCACCCCCAAACAGCAGAGGGCCTGTAGTAGGTTGCATGGGTCCTGGCTGGGTTCCGCTCAGCAACCCCAAGTGGTAGGGGAACTACCTGTACTGAATGGTGAGAGCTGAAGGCCTACACAGTGAACTCCACCTAGCCATGCAAGCTCAATGCCTCACTTGGAACCTGGTAGTACCCCACTCAGCACTGCCAAACAGCTGGGGAGCTTTGGTGTACCATGTGGCATGCGCTGAATGCCTAGATAGCATACTCCATCTAGCCATTCAGCACTGGTATGCCATTCAGAACCTGGTAGAATCCTGTCCAGCAACCTTAAGAAGACAGGGGGCTTCAGAGTGCCACGTAGGGTGGGTTGAAAATCTATTCAATGTATTCACTCCATTTGAGGAGCCTTGAAGTGTCACTAGGGACCTAATAAAGACCTGCTTAAAGACCCCTACTCAACTGGGGAAACTCCCTGCAGTACATTCTCAACCCAGTAAGCAACTGAGACCTTGCATTCAGCTTCCCCAGGGGAATACAAGAAAGTGATAAAATGAAAGAGCAAAGTGCAATATCAAATCTCTAGCCCATCACAAACAAGCTTAGGAGACATGGTCATAAAAGAAAGGGTAAGCCATACACCTGAAACTTCTGAAATGATAGCAACTGAAGTAAAGAAACAACTCCATGAAGCTATAAAGGAACTTAGATCAGAAATAATCTCCCAGGTAAAAGACTAAATGATAAGTATAATAAAAGAAATGCCAAACATATATAAAGAACACATAGTTAAAAAATTGAGGAGCACAGAAAAAAGATGGAAACCTTGAATGAAAAATATAAGAAGCCAATGGAATGCATGAAACAGATTGAAGGAGATATCTAGAAAATGAGAAATTTCATTGAAAACTGGCAAAACTACCTAAATAAATGTGAAAATAGACTTTCAAACCTCAAAGACAAGATTGTAGCTAGAGCACAGGAAAAGAAAGATCTTTTTAAAAATAAGAAGGTATCAGGAAATAACAAGTCAACAGTTGCAAGATGATGCAAAGAAAAACAATGTAAAATTGATAGGTGTAAATGAAAAAGAAGGTGACAACACAAATGACATAAAAAGGCTATTTCAGAAATAATGATCAAAAATTCCACAAACATGGGAAAGGAAACTGACATACATGTAACTGAAGCATATAGAACTACAATTAGCTAAACCAAAATAAATCTATACCCAGACATACAATAATCAACATTCCAGAAATTCAACATGAGAACAGAATATTAAAAGCTGTTAAGAAAACAGACAGATTACCTATAAATGAAAGCCCATCAGAATTACAGCAGACTTCTCAACACAAACAATGAAATCAAGAAGATCATGGAGTGAAGTATTTCAAATCCTAAAGGAAAATGACTTCCAACTCAGACTGATGTACCCTGCAAAACTGTCCTTCAATACTGATAGAGAAATAAGATACTTCTATGACAAAGAACAGCTGAAGAACTTTATGACTGCCAAACCAACCCTATAAAGAACTGAAATATATTATAGATAGACATAAAAATATCCATGACTCCAAGGACACCAACAGAAAAAAAACACTAAGCAAGGCAAACAATTAAACAAATTTACAAAGGTAAAAAACCAATAGCAGAAAGATAACATGACAAAAATGAGCCAATATATATCAGTTATAATCATTAATGTAAATGGCCTGAATTCACCAATTAAAAGAAACAAACTGGCTGAATGGATCAAGAAACAACATCCAACCATATGCTGTATACAAGATACCCAACTAACCCAAAAGGAAATTCATAGACTGAAAGTCAAAGGATAGAAAACAATACTTCATGCAACAGACCCCCCCCCCCAAAAGCAGGTATAACTATTCTGTTTGCAAACAATGTGAGCTTCAAACCAAAAATGATCAAAAGAGATAAAGAAAGTCACTACATACTAGTTAGGAGAAAACTTCAAGAGGAAGAGACAACAATACTAAATATATTTGCACCAAATATGAAAGCACCAGCTATACAAAACAAGTATTAATAGAAATGAAAAAATTAAATAACCAATAACATAATTATAACAGGATACCTTAACATCCCACTGGCACAAAGAGACATATCAACTGGACAAAAAAATCAGCAAAAAAATAACAAAAGTAAATCAAAATTGTAAACAAATAGACTTAGTAGATGTGTGCAAAGTGTTCCACTCAACAACATCAAAATATACATTTTCTCAGCTTCACATAGGATATTTTTTAAAATGGACCATATACTAGCCCACAGAACATCCTTAAGTAAATGCAAAAGAATCAAAATTATCCCATGCATATTTTCTGATCATAGTGCAATGAAACTAGAAATTAATGACAAAAGAAACTGCAAGAAGAGATTGCAAGATGGCAGACTGAGTGGTGGCACAAGAGAGCCTCTCTGAGAAAAAAAAAAATAAAAACAACTCAGACGCTGGAATCTTGCAACATGGAGAAAGCCAGACAAAAGGAGAGGCATTCTCATGAACCAGGAAGAAACTGAGGAAAAAGAAAAAGAAAGAAAAAAGAAAAAGAAGGAAGAAGAAGAAGAAAAAGAAGAAGAAGAAGAAGAAGAAGAAGAAGAAGAAGAAGAAGAAGAAGAAGAAGAAGCGTGAACAGAGGGCTGGAGCTGGGCAAGCCCCGATCGCTGTACTGGCATGTCTTAAGAGGTGACTCATGATCGAGCTGAGATTGCAGCCTTACTGAGAGCAGGGATTGGTGAGCTCCAGACCCTTGGCTGGAGGAGGCGCTGTGGCAGGGAGTGGAAATAGCCAGTTGAGCTGCATGAACTTTGGTGAGTGACGGGAACTGGATTCCCCAGGTCAGGAGGACTGGCTGGGCGACATTTTGGAGTTGGGCAGGGCCAGCTTGAATCAAAACCCTAGGTGGTGTCTGCCGATGACTCCTAATCCAAAGCAGATTGGTGGGATCTGCTCTGGCTGGGCCACACCCCTGGTTGAAATCCAAGAGCCAGGGTCAAGCCTTTTCTGGGCCAGGGCATCCCCAGGGAACACACAAACTTGTTGAAGCATAAACTGGTTGACTGGCATAGGGGGAGGAGCCAGCTCTCAGTGTGTAACTCACAGATCTGCAGCAGATTGGGGGGTGGTACTTCCCTAGCAAGAGTGCTGCAGAAAAACTGTAAGCAATATGAAAGGCCCAGAGACCTCCACCACCCACCTATCTGAAGGGGGTGGGAAACATGACAAGACAGAGAAAGAGCAAAAGGTCCCTGACTGCAGAACAAGGGAAAGTGAGTCCAATGGAGGTAAATGCAGAGGAGGTTGAGAGCAGCAAACTTGTAATGTCAGAGACAGCCTCATTGGAAATAAAGAAATACATCCCTGACCTCATCATCAAATTTAAATCTGAAATTCTAACTCAGGTGAAACAAGATATAAGAAGACTAATAAAAGAAGTCCTGGGTAATCCTTAAGTAGACACAAATGAAAGAATAGAGGAACCCAGAGAAAAGAGAAAAGCCTTTGATGAAGAATGTAAACAAAACCTAGAATATATGCAACAGATCCAAAGAGAATATCAGGAAATTAAAAACTCCATTGAAAGCTGTCAAAACCTTTTAACAGAAACTAAAGACAAACTTCCAAAACTTGAAGATAGATTTGCAAAGTATGATCGTGAAAGGAAGGATCTCTTAAAAATAACAAGGAACCAGAAAGCAACGATACCAAGGCTAGAAGATGACAAGAAGATTTATAATCTAAGAATAAAATATGTGAATGAAGATGCAGCAACAAATACAAATGAAATAAAGTCTATTCACAGAAATAATTAAGGAAAACTTCCCAAACATAGGTAACGGAAGTGAAGTTCAGATAAATGAGGCATACAGAACTCCAGCCAGCTACAACCCAAACAGATCTACACCCAGACATATAATAATCAGGATCCCAGAAATCCATCACAAGAACAGAATATTAAAAGTGGTCAGAGAAAAGAAACAGATGACCTATAAAGGAAAACTCATCAAAATCACATCAGACTTCTCAATGCAAACCATCAAATCAAGAGCTTGGAGCGAAATATTCCAAGCCCTGAAAGAAAATAACCTCCAACTCAGAATGATGTACCCTGCAAAACTGTCTCTCAAAATTAATGGAGAGACAAGATATTTCCATGACAAAGAGGAACTGGGGCAGTTTGTGACCACCAATCCAACCCTTCAAAGAATACTGAAGGACATTCTAGAGAGAGAGAAGAAAATCACCAGGGTTCCAGGAATAATGGCAGAAAGGCCTCTAAGAAAGGGGCAGACAGTGGAATGAAGGAGAAAAGTAAACAAACAAGGACAGAAAAATAGCACGGTAGAGATAAGACAGAGAAGATTGGTTATATCACTGTTTAATCTTGACTGATTTTATTTGAATCTGATATGCTTGAGAGTGTCAAGTCTGAGAGTAGGGGCAACTACTCTGAAGATGACAGGATTCAATAGTATACCCATTCTGGTTTGATTGTTAACTGCCTTTAAAGTCCTATAATGTCTCCAATGTTAGGATTTTATTAGTAGTGTAATGCAATGCTAAGTTTATACTATATTTGACGATATGGACAATTTTATTGAAAATAACAAGAGACATCATAGTGACTAATGTAGATCACCTAGTGTTGTGTTTTTGTATGTTCTTTTCATTTTGTGTTTCTCTAGGAATTTGTATTGTTGACTTGTTTTGATTTGTTTCTCCCTCTAACACAGAAAGGCTAGGTATATGTGTAGAGACTTATACATGTGTAGAACTTCTAAGTAGTTTACAAGAATGGATTATAGTTATTGTAAAGAAAAAAAAGGAAAAGAGAGTATTCTAAAGGATATAACTGCATGTATGTTTGAGTGTGTGGAATTAATAACCATCTTGCTAAAGTTTTAGTTGCATGGATGAACAAAACTGATTGTAGTCTCACTGTTTAATGTCCACTTTGTGGGCTCTACTTTTGTAACTTGAACAACTGCATCTAAGAGGAAAGTATGCAATTATCAACTAGTGATTTCTTACTGGTTACTATTTTTGTTTTGTTTTGTTTTTGAGATTTTGTATTATTTCTACCCTCTTTCTGTTTCAAAATTTTTTCTTTAAATAAAAAAATTAAAAAAAAGAAACTGCAAGAACTCCATAAACACATGAAAATTAAATAACACCCTCCTAAACAATCAATGGGTCATAGGAGAAATTAAAGAAGAAATTAAAAAATATCTACAAGCAAACAAAAATACAAATACAACTTACCAGAACTTGTGGGATGCAATCAAAGCAGTGGTCAGAGAGAAATTCATTGTGGTAACTCCCACATAAGGAAAACAGAACAAACACAAAAAACAACCTGATGCTACACTGCAGACATCTAGAAAAAGAAGAGCAATTCAAGCCCAAAGCCCAAAGAAGAGAAGAAATTATAAATATCAGAGCAGAAGTTAATGCAATGGAGACTAAGAAAACAATACAAAGAATTAATGAATCAAAGAGTTGGTTCTATGGAAGAACAAATAAAACTGATAAGCCCCTAGCCAATTTATCAAAAAAAAAAAAAGAAAGAAAGAAAAAAAGAAAGAAAAGACCCAAATTCATGCAATAAGGAATGAAAAGGGCAAAATCTCTACAAACCCTGTGGAAATACAGAAGATCATCAATATTTACTTCAGAAATGTTTACTCTAATGGCTTCAGAAGAAATGGACAGATTCCTAGAAACATGTGAACTTACCAAAGCTGGATCAAGAAGATGTAAAACTGCTGAATAACCCAATTTCAGTTAATGAAATTGAAAATGTAATTAGAACCTTACCAACAAAGAAGAGCCCAGGTCCTGATAGATCCACTGCTGAATTCTACAAGAAATTCAAGGAAGACTTAATGCCAACACTCCTCAAACTCTTCAATGAAATTGAAAGGGAAGCAATTCTCCCTAACTCATTCCTGGGAGCAAGTATTACCCCAATACTAAAACCAGAGAAAGGTCCAACTAAACAAAAGAACTATTGGCTAATATCCCTAATGAATATAGATGCAAAAATCCTCAATAAAATACTGGCCAACAGAATGTAGCAATTCATCAGGAAGATTATACAACATGATCAAGTGGGATTTGTCCTAGGAATGCAGGGATGGTTCAACATATGCAAATCAATAAACATAATACACCATAGCAATAGAGTGAAAGACAAGAATCACATGTTCTTTTGAACAGATGCAGAAAAAGCTATTGATAAATTCCAACACTCATTTATGATAAGAACCCTACAGAAAATTGGAATAGATATTCTTTACCTCAATCTGATAAAAGCCATCTATGACGAACCAACAGCCAGCATCATATTAAATGGTCAAAAACTGATTTTACTTTAAAATCAGAAACAAGACAAGGATGTCCACTATCACCACTCCTATTCAATATAATGCTGGAAATATTAACCAGAGAAATTAGAGAAGAGAAAGAAATAAAAGGAATAAGGATAGGAAAGAAAAAAGTTAAATTATCATTATTTGCAGATGCCATGATACTCTATCTACATAGAAGATACTCAAAATTCCATTGAAAGATTTCTGGATGTAATAGCCAAATACAGTAATGTAGTTGGATACAAAGTGAATACTCAAAAATCAATAGCATTCTTCTACACAAACAACAAACTCACTGAGAGAGAAATAGGAGAAGCCACACCCTTCACAATAGCATCCAAAAAAATGAAATATTTAAGAATCAATCTAACAAAGGAAGTAAAAAATCTGCTCAGTGGATATTATAACACTCTGAAAAAAGAAATCAAAGAGGACCTCAGAAGATGGAAAGACATTCCTTGTTCATGGATAGGAAGAACAAATGTTGTGAAAATGGCCATTCTCCCAAAATTGTTATACAGATTTAATGCAATTCCAATCAAAATACCATTAACATACCTCACAGATCTAGAGAAATCATTCCTAAAATTCATTGGGAAACAGAAGAGACCTAGTGTTGGGGTTTGTGCCTAGAGCCTCAATCCCCTAAATGGGTGCATGGCCAAGGCTTGAAGGAATGAGACAAGTGGCATGGTCTTCAGGGCTGCCAGAGAGTGAAATCTCAGCAGAGCTTGTAACTCTGCTGGCTGGCCATCCGACTGACACTAGGCAGCCCATATTTAATCAGAACAATGGAGGAAACCTGAACAGGATCTTGGGAAGGGTTCAAGCACCCCTAATTAAATTAGGGAGCTTATTAAAGAAAACTACCCAGGAAATCTCTAGGTGGCCTCAGCTGGCCTACTTGCCCCATGAGGTGTCTCCTCTTTCTCAGTTCAATCATCCTGGGCCACACCACAGCCCTGTATGTGTGTTCAGCTTCAACCCTCTCCAACATATCCCTCTTTTTTGTTTTATTGATATGCAGGATGGCTGGCCAGCTAAAGCTGGAGAAGCTGTGTTAGGGAAACTCCCACAATTTAAACCCTGCATAGTCCATCAGTTCATAACAACCAGCGTAGCCAGCAATTGTCAGAGGATGTTAGTGATCCGAGCTTTCCCTACAGCCAACATTTTACATGGCATTATACCTCCAGAGGCCATACTTTTCCGCAGGAGGTTCAAGACCAAGCTAAGGTGAGACCTGCATTAAAACAATGTTTCTTACTATCAAGCTCAGTTAGGTTTCCTCAGGAACTATTTTAGAACCATGCACAGCATCTCTTGGCTCTTCTGTCAGTATCAGCCATCTGGAAGAGTCACGGCCATTGCTTGACCAAGTTGCTTTCTGTGAAAGCTTGGGAGAATTTTCTCCTGGCGAATCTCCTTAGGCACACCATACATCAAAGATCACTTTCCTCTGTAGTCTCATGATCTTCTTGATCAGAAGAGCAGGGACTCACTGAGTATCTTAGGGTGACACAAGCAGAGGTTCTTTTATGTTCTGGGTCCCCACTGACTTTGAAGGGCTGGAGCCAAAATATTGGCAACCTTTTAGCCCATCCATATCTCAGCTGTTGAACACCCAGAAGAAAAGATTGGTAACAATACAGAATATTAGAGGCAGTAAGCTGAACATTATTATCTTATCCAAATATGAAGCACCTTAGAACATTAAATGAAACCTGTTTTCTACTATCCATGGATACTTTTGAATACCCACATAGTGTTAACAGTTACACAGTAAATCAGGAATCAAAACTGCACATATTATATCATGACAATCATGACTCTTACAATAATTGGAATTTCTGTTTTGACATAAAATATCACTTTTAGTCAATCACCCTTATCTAATACACAAGAAGTTTCTGTTCAACTTATTGACCTGAAATGGAATGTAAATCTCATAAGTCTTTGGTACCAGTAAAGGTCTGAACATGAAACAGAAGTCTATTACCCGAACCATGAATATATCCAATACATCACAAAGTTGATAGCAATCAACTGTCATAGCCATATGAAATCTTTGCACAGGCATTTTCAAACAAAAAACTTATTGTATTGTTTCTTTTGGATAAAGACCAATGGGAGGGACTGGGGATTTAGCTCAGCAGCATAAGCTCCTGCCTTGCAAGTGCATGGTCATGAGTTTGATCCCGGGTACCAATAAAAAAAAAAAAGACCAATGGGAATATATAACAATAATATATTTTACATCTTTTAGTTGGAATGTCTCTTACAAGGCCATGGAGATTATTGGGGTCTCTGATCAATAAATAAGAACTGGTTAAAAATATTACTAGGCAGTTGCTTTCCTATTTATCAGTCAGAGTCCTGTCCAACAATCCCAACCTCAAGGGGTTTTGTTTATTCATCCTAATGTTATTTTCTTTTCTAAATAATGAGACTTTTAAGTCCATGATAAATAACATATTATTCTTATATATACCCAATCTTTGTGTCATTTGGACCAGCTGGCCACAAAGGTGAAAGCATGCTTTGTAAATCTATAACCCAAATGAATTTTTGATCAAATGATCCAAAAATGGAAAAAGAGAAAAAATACTGAGTTCAAAATAAAAGGAATAGCTGTTCACAGAACAGGAAAATGGACAAACGATTTGTACAGATTCAAACAAACACAGAAACAAGCACACAGCTTGTCAGGGTCTGTGAGAACTCTCCACGTTCCCCAGGGGCTGTTTATGTATTCATATCACAATGCTTTGCTAAACTAGCTCACCTCCTACACCCCATGCTTTCTGGGAACTTTCCAGGTGTCCTGTGCCACTTGGGCACTCTTGTATGGGCATTTTTGCTTTCTGCTCTACACATGTGAACAATCATTAGCTCAGCAACTCCCAGAAACTGCTCATAAACAGATTGGGCAAACAGACAACAGATACACGGACAGACTGACAAACATCTTACAAAATCAAAGTGCTCTCAAGCATATCCTAAATCAAACCAAATTACAATAACTTTTTTTTTTTAGAATTTACAACTATAAATTGACCATTTGGATTTGTTATAGGCCAATTAGCAGAGATCTCATATAAAAGGATCTGAAGTGGCTGGGCTTGATTTGGGGAGATGCAAAACTGGAATTAGGTTGTGCAGCCTGCAGTGACAATTCATTCCGTGCAGGGCAAACACAATGAGCAGGAACCCACACAGGGCCTGTTGGGGATAACACAGAGGCATCCCCTCTTTCCCATGTCAGCAGGGGCGCTGTACCCTGCCTGCCTGGGTATGGGGCCATTTTGTACAATGTAAAAGGCTTTAGCAGATGTTTGTCTCAGTGAAAATGTGTTTGAACTGAAAAAGAAAGCCTTGTTGGGAAAGACAAATGATTTAAAGTAAATAGCACCATGGATCCAATAAAAGAAACCTGTGCAGGGGTGCACCCTTCTCCTCCAACTGTTCAAAGAGAGGAGATCTGAGTGCATGATGAGCTTGTTCAATAACAGCCTCACCAGATTACAGGGGATACCAGTTACATGACAAATTTGCCATGTGGAACAAAAGGAAGCAAAAGGAAGTATAGGCTGGACCATTGCCAGTTTTAAGGAAGGAAATAGCAATCACAATGGGAAATAAAGTATTGCCAGACAAGTGGGGTAAATGCAACCATTCAACAATAAATACCTTGCTGCTCTGGACGGCAACAAGATCCCCTGTGGGCAAAGGGGCTGAATGAAGAATGAGTAAGGAGAGACGGCAGTCCTTCGGGACTCGGCCCACCACAGCTGCGGTGAGTGTGTGAGCAGTGCTCTGAAGGGCCTGCTGTAGAGAAGGAGAGTCAGGGATCACATCAGCAGGATCTGTGTGACCCTGCAAAGCATCATATAGAGGAACCAATTTTTGAGTGGTCAAAGGAAAATAGGGCCTTGCCCCATTAAGGTGGCCTAGAAATTGTAGTTTAGAAAGTGTAGCTGGAAAGTGGAAGCACAAGGTAGGTAAGGCAGGCATCGAAGAAGAACAAAGAAGTTGATGACCTAAATAAGAAAGTGGTTCTGAGCACTGAACTTTTCTGGGGTGATATGAAGCCCAAATTTCACTAAAGAGGAGGAGAGATCACGGAGAATGGAGGGATTCAGAGAAAGACCAGCCACAAGGATGTCATCCATATAATGGTAAACTCGTAAATTAGGAAGGCGATGTCTAAAGGTAAGCAGAGCAGTATTAACAAAGTATTGACAGAGGGCCGGAATGTTCAGCATACTTCGAGGTAATGTGCACCAGTGGTACCTGAGTGTAGGCTTATGGTTGTTATAAACTTGAATAGTGAATGCAAAACGAGGGTGATCCTGTGGATGTAAAGGAATAGTGAAGAAATAGTCCTTTAAATCAACAATAAAGAGTTGAAATTCTCAAGAAATAAGGTTGGGATTAGGAAGACCACATTGTAAGGGGCACATAGGGACTATCCACATTAATTTCCTGGAGGTCTTGTAATAATATTTACCTGATTTCTGTATTGAAGATAGGTATATTCCAGGGACTAGTAGTGGGCTTAATATGACATGCAGCCAGTTGTTCCTGAACTGAGGTCTCCACTGCTGATAATTTATGTTTAGGTAAAGGCCACTGTGTGTCCCAAATTGGACTATCAGTTTTCCATTTGGGAGGTAGAACATGAAGAATGGTGGAAGCCTTTAGCATAAATTTTCTTTCCACATAAGCATGAAGTTGAGAAAGAACATCACAAAAGGAATGTCCATAATATATGGGTGAATGGAGGCCTTCTTTTGTCCACTGTACAACAACAAGGGCATCTCTTTGGAACACATTGTGAGAAGAGCCCCTGATTCCCCACAAGGAATGAACTGGTGAAAAAGATAAATGAGAAGGCCAGTGTGAGTGAGGGAAACAGAAACATCAGCTCCAGCATCTAGAAAACCTGAAAATGAAATGTTGTCAATAAAGATAGGCTTGGGCGTTCGTTTCCCAGGGGAATAGCTGCAGCCACCACAGTAGAGCCAAATCCTTGATTTTCATGAGTAATATCATGAGCTTTAGAGGAGACATAAGGCAAGACAATGAGTTGAGCCACAGATTCAAAAACATTTAGTTGAATAGGTAAGAGAAACCACAATTGAAGCAACAATATACCAGTATAGTCAACATCAACAACACTGGGAGTTACAAAAGTGCCTCTTTTTGATGCATGGGAACAAGGAAGAACTAGGCCAGCTGTTCCAAGAGGTAAAGGATCATAAAAAGTAATAGGAACATTATAAACCATACCAGGCATTTCCAGGCGGTAGCAGATTTTATATAAATATCTTTTAAAGCACTTTTACAATCTTGGTTTGCATTTTCATATGCTAATTGCTTTAATAAGATAGAGGCTGCAGCTCTATTGTCCACCTGGCAAATAAATAGCTTTATTTAATCTATCTATAAAGGTAAGGAAGAGTTCAGTGGTCTCCTGTTTAATAGCACTAAAGGAACCTTGAGCATCTGCTGCCTCAGGGATTTTCTTTCAAGCTTTTAAAGCAATTTGAGCCAACTGAGGATAAGCTGGCAGTGGCAGCAAACTTGTTGGTGAATATCTGAAAAAGCTCCCTCACCTCATAGTGCAGTAGCTTCTAGGGGAATATTGCAATCTAAATTATCTATAGCTTGTGTGTCCACAGAATCATTATATTCTTGGAGCCACACCTGATACTGGGTTGGAGTAATAATTGTACTCACTAAGACTTTCCAATCAAAAGGGGTCATTTCATAACTGTGACCAATACTTTCAATAATACCAATTACAAAAGTATTTTTAAACCTGTATTCCTTGACAACCTTTTAAAACTCTTTATTAAACACAGAGTACTCCAAACTTTCAAAGTGGGGCTTTTGTCCTTATTGACGCAAAATAGGATAAGTAATTAATTTGCCACGTTGTTTAGCTTCTTGAGCTAGATTTTGCATGGGAGCTAGAATGGGTGGGAAGTTCACCAAAGGTTTCACAGGGCGTGCGTCTTGCAGTGACAGTGGCAAGGGGGCAGAAGCATATGGGGGAGGTGTAGAAGCAGCAGAAGTGGCATCTCCAGGAAAACCAGGAAGCCGACCACGTGGTGTTCCATCTGCCCGCCTGCCAAATGTTGTCAGAGCATCCCAGCAAAGACACCAGGTACACAAGACAGAGAAAGGAGCTAGAGGCTCCTCATGCAGCAGTTTGCCTATCTTGTCCCAATCTTCCACAATGAGCAGGATACCAAGGCATCAATCGTGAATTTCCAATAAGAGTTGTATCACATTATCCTCAGAGGTAACATGGCCCACCTTCCTAAGAAGGAAAAGCAGTTCTGCTTTGTGGTTCTGATGCATTTCAGACAGAGAATTCCCCATGACTTACCTGATGAAGGGATTTTCCAAACAAAATGAAGGGATTTTCTGAAGAAAATGAAGGGATTTTCCAAAGAAAGTGAGGTAAGGTGAAATAGATGCACATTGGGGATGTGTCTCACCCAAGGAACACGGGGAGGCAAGTCACCCTCCACAGCAGATGTCTCCACGGTAGAGTCCCTGTTTGGGCATCATGCTGTTGAAGTCTGTACCTAGATCCTCAGTCCCCCAGATGGGTGCACGGTGAAAGCTCAAAGGAATGAGACAAGTGGCATGGTCTTTAGGGCTGTAGGAGGAGTGAAATCCTTGGCAGAGCTCATAACTCTGCTAGCTGGCTGCCCAACAAAAAGCAAGGAGTTGAGTGGACAATGGAGGAAACCTGAACAGGATCTGGGGAGGGGTTCAAGGACCCCTTAGAGCAACAGATGATGCCAATTAAGGAAAACTACCCAGAAAGTCTCTAGGTAGCCTCAGCTGTGACTTGTCTTGCTCCCTGAGGTGTCTTCTCATTCTCAGTTCAATCATGCCTGGGCCATGCTACAGCCCTGCACGTGTGTTCAGCTTCAATGCTCTCCAATAACCTAGAATAGCAAAGACAATTCTGGGCAACAAAGGCAAGTCAGGTGGAATCACAATCCCTGACTTGAAGTTATACTACAAAGCTACTGTGATAAAATCAGCATGGTACTAGAATAAAAACAGACCTGAAGTCCATGGAATAGATTAGAAGATATGACCACACCACCTTATCTTTGACAAAGAGGCCAAACATGTTCACTGGAAGAAAGATAGCCTCTTTAACAAGTGGTGCTGGAAAAACTGGCTTCCTATATGCCAAAAACTAAAGTTAGACCCATGCCTATCACCATGCACTAAACTAAAATCAAAATGGATTGAAGATCTAAATATTAAAACAGGAACACTAAATATGCTGGAAGACAAAGTAGGTACAAATCTTGAAGACCTAGGGGTAGGTCAAACTGCAAGGGAACTGCAAGGGAAATATTTCCTAGAATCAATAACTGGGATCTCATCTTATTAACAAGTTTTTGTATGTCAAAAGAAATCTCTGACAGAGTGAAAAGAAAACCCAATAATTGGGAAAATATATTAGTCAACTGTCCCTTAGACAAAGGACTTCTATCTAGAATATATAGAGAATTTAAAAAAATCAGACCCCCAAAATTCAAAGACCCAATCCAAAAATGGGCATCTGAGATAAATACTTCTCAGCTGAAGAAATGAAAATGGCAAATAAATTCATGAAAAAATGTTCAGCATCATAGGACATTAGAGAAATATAAATTAAACCAACACTGAGATTTCATCTCACTCCAGAAAGAATGGCCAGGATCAAGAAAACTACCAATAACAAATGCTGGAGAGGCTGTGGGGAAAAAGGAACTCTTCTGCACTGTTGGTGGGAGTGTAGACTGGTACAAACACTGTGGAGGTCAGTCTGGAGGTTCCTCAAAAAGCAGGGATTGGAAGTCCCACTTGAGCCAGCTATTCCACTTCTGGGCATATTCCCAGAAGAACTGAAGAAATCACATCACAGTGATATATGTGCACCCATGTTTGTAGCAGCACAATTTGGAAACAACCCAAATGCCCATCAATCAAGGAATGGAAAAAAAAGATGTGGTCTTTTTATACAATGGAGTACTACTCAACTATAAAGAAGGATCATACTTAGACTTTTATAGGTAAATGAATGTGACTTGAGACCATACTCATAAGTGAAATATATCAAACTCACATGTGTAAATACCATATTGCCTCTCTAATGTAAGATACTGTAAGAGTAAATAAGATACACAATCTTCAATAAATATTGTGAAAGGTTAAGAAACTAATCAAAGTGGAAAAATAACTCAGATAGGGATAAGGAGAAAAGAAGGAAGGGAAGAGAAAAAAGATATAAATTTGCATATATACGCTTAAGATAGCTAAAATGATTGTACTACTAATTCTATTAGTTCTTGGAACAAAACAGCTAACATTCATAGGATTAGATCAATTTTGCATGTTTATATCTGGTAATCTGAGCAACATTTTTGAAGATAACTATGCAAAATAATAACCTTTGTTATGTTCCTAGCACTTTGTTTTGAAAGCCTATATTGTTATTGTTTTGGGCTCTTCAGTATTGTTATTTATTTGTCTCTTTTGTTTCTTGTTTTTCTTGTATTTTGTATGGTTTCATTTTGTTTTTCTCCTCCAATACAGACAAGATATATATAGATATATCTATATATATCTTATTCTAGCCATGTATAAGCTATATATACATAAGATATATATATATATATATATATATATATATATATATATATATATATATATGCTTATACATGGCTAGAACTTCTAAAGAGTTTACAAGAATTACTTTTGTTACTTGTGATTGTACCAATGGCTACTTAGAGGAAAATGAGACATTATGTTAGCCATTACTGATTTTCCTATTGTCTGGTTTTGAAGTCCTGTAATGCTTTCATTCTTTTGTTTTGATGGTTTTTATACTATTTTGGTTTTTTGCATTTATTATGTGTGAAGATATGGACAACTATTTCAAACTAAACAAGAAACATTATGGCAGCCATTGTTGATTTCCTGTTGGCTTGTTTTGAAATCCTGTGTTGCTTGCATTGTTTCATTCTGATCTGCTTTGTTCTGTTTTGTTTTAATCTATTTAAAATAAAAATATATAAAATCAATAAATAAAACAAAACAAACAAAAAAACACACAAGACAATTCTCTTAACTTTTTATTACAAAATTTCTAAGTATTTAGGAACAATCCTATACCACCACCACATTAGATGATTATTCATATTCTCCTACATATTTCAATATTTTTTGTGAAACTATTTTTTGGTACAACATTTAAAAGTAAATTTCTGGTACTGTGATTACTAGCTCTGTGTTATTTTTCTTTTTGGTGGTACTGGCGATTGAACTCAGGGCCTTGTGCGTGCTAGGCAATCACTGTACCACTAAACTGCAACCCCAGCCTCCTCCCATACTGTTTAGCATGCATTTTATAAAAATAAGGCCCTTCTCATACATAACAAAGTTATTATTCTCAGAAAATGAACAGTAATTCCTAAATTTCATTTTAAAACAAGTTCATATTACATCACCTAGTTTCTCCAAATGCAAGTCCCATACTTTGCATTTGGTTGTGTGATGTTAGATTCTTCTAGTCTATGAAAGCATTCAAAATACTTGGTATGTTGATTGTGACTTTTTGATTTTTTTCCCTATAAAATGCCAGCATTTTGGATTTGTTCAATTGTTCTTTGTAGTGTCACTTAACCTGAATAGCATACTACTAGGTTAATTTTATGACAACCAGTTCTGATTATCATGTAAAGGTTTTCCAGATGCAGCAGTGGTTTGGTAACTGTATCTTAAAATCTTGTGGCCTGACTAACTTTCTCATGGCTCAGGAAGACTTGTGACCACAAAAGTTTAGAGCAGGGAAGCCTACACCCACACACTAGAAAACAGATTCAGAAAGGGTAAGTATAGTGGTTTCCTGTTGTTGCCATAATAAATCACCATAAACTTAGTGGCTTCAAACAACACCAATTCGTTATTTTATAGTTCTCAAGGTCATAAGTCCACAATGAGTCTCATCAGATTAAGATCAAGATGTCAGTGGATGTGATGGCACATCCTTGTTTGACTGGGGGAGGCTGCTGCTGGAGGATGGAAAGTTCAAGCCCAGCTTGACCAACTTAGTAAGATTCTCGGGCTGAGGAATGCCACTCAGTGCAAAGACCCTGGGCTCAGTCCCCAGGACCCCCTGGCCCTAAATCAAGATGTTGGAGAGCTGGGTTCTTTTCTGGAGACTGAAGGAAAGTCTCTTCTTGCCTGTTCTACATTCCAGAGACCAGTATGTCTTGCCTTAGGGTCACTTTCTTTGTTTTCAAAGTAAACAGCAGCATCTTCACAGCTCTGTCACTCTGACCTTGACTTCTGCCCTTCCTCTTTCACTTGTGATGGTGTTGGGGTTGGGTTCCCCTGAGTAATTCAGGACACTTCCTACCTCAAAGCCAGCTGACTGGAAATATTAATTCTGTATGTGGTCAAATTTTCCCTTGCTACATAGCATAATGTATTTACAGCTTCTGCAGGGCAGAGTGTAGATATATTTGGGGGGCATTATTCTACCAATCATACTTCTCAGAAAAATTCTTTAATGCACTGCAGTCTTAGATGTTTGTTTTTCATTGGAATTCAGTAAAAGTGCTATGAATTAAACTCTGTTCAATAGAGTTTAATAGAGGAGGCATTGAAAACACAGTGATAGAATTATACTTGAACAGTGTCATAGTCTATGTCAGTGGACCCCCAAGCCTCATACAATCATAGACATGCCAAATCTAGCATTTGTGATTGGTTCACTGTCTAGCACTCAGATTGATGGTATGAGTGCTACACCTGCCCAGGGGTGGAGCCAGCATACAGTGTAAGGGCAGGAAGAAACTGTGTCTCTCTCTCGGTGGTTGGCAACTTGCTGTTGGCTGCAGCCGTGAATGGGTGCCCCCCCAGACATGCTAACCTGCCTTGCTGCCAGCTGAGTATAGACTGAAACCTCCAAGAACTGTGAGAAATAAACCTTTCCTTGCCTAATTTTGGGAGTCAGGTATTTTGTCTCAGCAACGAGAGAAAAGTAACCAAAGCAAATACCCAGGTGAAGTTGTTGTTTGGTTCTGAAGGATAGTGCTGATCTATGCATCTGATATAACTGAATTTAGGTTGTTTTACTGGTTAGTTTTGCTTCAAAGGTGTTGTTAAGGGAATTGTGTGTTTATTTGGCTATAATTAAAGAATCCAAGTGACTTTACTCTTATAATTCAGTTGACTCAACATCTCAAGTTTCAGGTGTTTTCTATCACTTCAAGAATAGTAAAAAATTAAAAATGTAAAAGTTGCATACATCTGCTGTGGATTGCTTATGCAAATCAGTATGAGGTGATCACACCACTGATGTCCAAGCCTTACTAAAAGGCGAGTCTCTGCTGAGCTGTGAGGAGCAATCATCACCCATAGGCCTCTATGCTCTCCTGGGGATGGACCCCCAGAGCCTTGCACATGCTCAGCAATGGTCTATCACTGAGCCATACCCCTCCCCTAGCTCTATTATTGTTATTGTTTTTGTTTCCTGAGACAAAGTATCTCTATGTGTCCCAGGCTGGCCCCAAATCGTGACGCTCTTGCCTCAGCTCCCCACATCTGCTGAGATTACAGGTCTGAGCCACCACACCTGGCACTGTGATAACTGTTATATTTCTCTAGCCAGTAGTGGTGGTGTAGTTGTGTAATCCCAGCAGCCTGAGAGACTGAGGAAGGAAGATTGCAAGTTTCTGCTCAGTCTGGGCAATTTAGTGAGACCCTGTCTCAAAATAAAAAATAGAAGACTGAGGATATAGCTTGGTGCAAAGGCTCTGGGGTCAATTCCCAGTACCACACACACACACACACACACCCAGACTGTGCCCTTTGGTGATTCACTAGAAGCGATAAAATTTGTTCAGTGGGGTTTTTCTGAAGTAGCAAGTAAACACTGTTGTACGTAGTATTACTGAGTAGTCTAGGAAATCTAGTTTGCTGGGACATGAACACAATGAGATTTTAATAAGTGGAAGTGAAATGTTTCAAGTTAGTGACTATGCTAGATTCCTGATAAAATACCCAAGAAAGTCAGTTTAAAGGAGAAAAGATTTATTTTGGCTTACAGTTTTGGGAGTTTCATCCATGATGTTTTGCTTCATGGCTTCTGGGCAGAAGATGAGAATAAACATTGTGACAGGGAGCATTTAGGGGAACAGAGTGGCCCATTTAATGGGGTATGAGTGCTGGGGAGCTCCAATATCCCCTTGAAGAACACACCCCAGTATACATCTTACATCAGTGAAAATCCAGGTTAGGGATAGCTGGTGCCCGGACTAATGGTGGAAGAGGGAGGATAGGAATGGGACTGGAAAGGAGGAGAGATGGATGAGGTATTTGTTTGACATGTGGTTTAAAGTTTACTTACCACATCTGCCTAACAAAGTGATTTAAAAATTATTCTTTAGATGTCTTGTCTTCTACCTTGTCACAGGTACTTGGTATTGAGTGTAGTGTGGGTGGTGGAATGGATTAGCACTCTCCATAGCCTGTCCCAGCAATGGGAAACCTTTTAGAGCTTTCAATGACACAATCATCCCCCTGCAGCATGTGTGCCATAGGTTTCCCACCACTGGTCTATCCAATCCAGAATCCTGCTGGATTTAGCTCAAGAGTACACAGATGACTTCTTTTAATTCTCTCTTACTCCTCCACCTTCCACCATGGCATCATGGAGCAAGAAGCTCTCACCACAGTGGAGCTGGTCATGGTGGAACAAAAAACTGGAGCCAATCAAGATCCAACACCCAGTTGATGGCCAAGAAAATGGTACCCATGGACATGAGATACACAAATGTGTGGACTGCGCAGAAATCTGTGATCAAGAAACAATGTGTGAGGGGGATTAACAGGATATCCATCCAGAAAAACATGAACAAAATGTCACTGAAAATGTAGGAGAGGATTGTGAGGAAGAGGAAAAAAATGAGGGAGGAAAGTAGAACTCATTCATTTGCTTCTTTCGTTTGTAGTCATATAACTCCCCATTGAATAAAAAAATGGAAGGAGG
The DNA here is from genome assembly GCA_004027455.1 of Hydrochoerus hydrochaeris. NCBI lineage: Eukaryota > Metazoa > Chordata > Mammalia > Rodentia > Hydrochaeridae > Hydrochoerus > Hydrochoerus hydrochaeris. The sequence goes on from PVLA01011068.1 coordinate 53,436, forward strand.
AATGGAAGGAAGGAAGATGGAGAGAAGAAGGGAAGAAAATCACAGTCTTATTCAAAGCATTTGCATTGCCCCTTCAGGAGGAATAGAGCCAAGATCACAGCGGACAGCTTACTGTAAGCGGCAGCCCTGTGTATCTCCACTCCACGCTCCCTCCCCTCTGGGCAGGAATCATGGGAGGGAAGGGACACAGTGGTGCGCCCAGCAATGGAGACATCTTCCTTGCCTTAATCAGAGCTTGAGTCCATGTGGTTCCTCTGTTTCCCAGATGCGTCTCATGCTGGTCCTGTGCAACTTCCTGCCCCTCAGGGCCACATCTATTCATTTGCCATGTGTCAGCCTACTTGCAGAGTGGTTCCTCCCAAGGCTACCTCTCTTTTACCTGTCCTTAGACTGCATCTTTATCCTTGTGACTGGTCAGTCTTACCCTGTACTTGGTCCTGGACCCTACTTTACTCTCTGCGTAATAGTAAAGTTCATTGAAAGTTCTCACCAGCCTCTAGGCTTTTCTCATGGGTAGAGAAATCCTAGGTTTCCCAGAGACCATAGATTTCATTACAAAAACAGCCTCCCTCTTACCCCAGATTCACTCAGTTTTCCTTCAGTGAACTCCTGAAATGATCACCCAGGCTCAGACCAATGCAGGGCTCCCTCTCTTGTAATTAAACCCCCTTCCCATGCCCTGTTATTCTCCAGCACTGACAGTTTCAAAGGCAGGTGATGAACAAAGGGAAACCCTAGGTCTGGTCAGAGCTGAACCATAGCTATGTGACTTTAGCCAGGACAAGAGAACAATCAACTTTGCCCCAAATTGTGACTTTTGGAGACACAGGGAGGATAACCCCAACTTTCCCCAAATCAAGACTAATCCAATTAGATACTTACCATGGGTTTCAGGGAGTTTTTATGGCTGATTATCACCTGTAAGTTCTAAGCTAAATTCTTAAGATCTAGGAAACTTTTTCATTTGACAGACAATCTTTCATAATTATATAACACATTTTTGTTTTTAAAAGAAAGACAAGCCATTTCAGACTGCCAACAGACCCTGGGGAATCTTTCCAAAATAATGACTAAAAGGTGGTCATATATTTATCTTTTGAAATCTTTTATGAAAGAGAAAAATACACACTAGTTTGTTAAAACTCTTGTTTTTCAGGCTGCTGTTACTAATAGATAATAGATTAGACAACACGGCTGCTACTTTTCTGTAGCCTAAGTGCAAAAAGATGCAGAACATAAGGTTTGTTCTTCCCCATACAGATCCAGTCAGGATCCTTCTTTAAGGAGGAGAAGGAGTGAACTGGTGGAAACAGATGGCACTGTGGTGGGAGCAGAAACAGGCCCAGACAAAGGCCCAGCCTGCTTCCCAGAGCAGGCAAATCTCAGGAAAATAGAAGATAACAGAGAGGTACTATTTGCTTCTTGTTGCTGAAACAAACGTCCAGGAATTTAGTGGCTTAAAACAATACAAATTTATTTTCTCACATTTGTAGAGGTCAGAAGTCCTAAAGGAGCTAAAACCATTAGGCTGAAATCAAGGTGTTGCTAAGGGTGCATTCCTTTTGGGAGTTTTGTAGAGCATTCATTAGTGTTTTATTGGCATTCTATTGCTTCTGGTCATTTTACTTACAGAAAGGCAGTGACAGAGATGGAATCTGTCCCATCCTTTATCACCCTGACCCTCATTCTTCTGTTTCCTCTTCTATTTAAGGATCCATGTGGTTACACAGAGCCCACCTGCATAATTCAGGACAATATTCTGACCTCAAAATTAACTTAATTCAAGCAGCAATTAATTCACTCTTGTGTTACCATAGTTACAGGTTCTGGAACTTAGGATTTGGGCACCTTGGGGTCAATGTTTTTCTGCCTACCAGAAAATTTCAAACAGGTTTGGGGGGTATATACCCTGTATCTCAGCTGACACCTTGGACACTTCTTGGCTTACGTGAACTCTCCATTCTGTTTTGGGGGCAGCAGTCATGAAGGATGTGGCAGTGAGAGATCACAGTAGCTTCCAGCCCCAAGGGAGGACATGCAAGTAGCATATCAAAACAGTGATGCATTCGTGAAAACCACTGTGGATTCCATGATTGGAAACTGGAGAGGAGTGTGATGCCTCTAGGGTTTGTATATGGTTCAAGCATGTCCCCAGGGGTTGGTTCTATGAACCTTATGGTGGTGCTGAGAGGAACAGTGGAACCTTTAACAGATGAGCCCCATAGGAAAGTCCTCAGGACAGTTGGGGCTCTGCTTTGGGGGGATGAAGGTCATTCTCATAGGATCTCTGAGCTTTCAACAGAGTAAGCTATTCCAAGAGTGAGTCTGACCCCTGAATAAGCTTCCTGTTTCCCACCACTGTGATGTCGTTCACTGTTAGGCATTGGCCAGAGGCCAAACTAATGGGCCTGCCTGATCTCGGATTTGTACTTCCAGAACTGTGAGCCAAATAAACCTCTGTCTATGGAGTTAGCCTGCCCCAGGTATTTTGTTATAGGAACAGAAAATTGCCTGCACTACACTACACTGCAGAAATCTACCCCAATGTAAGTGAGATAAAGTTTCTATCACTATATTGACAAGAATTTGAGGTAAACATTAGGTTAGTACAGAAAAATAATGAAAGCTTATATCTTATCTCTCTGATTTGGTGCTAAGGATTACCCATCTACATATACGTTGGGAAGACAATATTACATCCATTCTAGTAATGGAAAATTCATCAGAGCTTACTTTATTTGCAAGCATTGGTACAATGAAAGGTCAGCAGAACCATTGCATGCTCTACTCCCTGGACCTCACCCTCCTTCACAGGAGGGGCATGAGTGACTTAGGTGAGGTGTACATGGAAACCCAACTCTGGAAGAAGGAGTGTGTGACATTCTATTAAAGTTGTTTCTATGTAGTAATTGTGACACATTTTTAAAAAAAGACATTGAAGTTGGGACGGGGGTGCAAGCCTGTAATTCTGGCAAATTCTGGGTGGCCAAGGTAGGAAGACTGCAAGTTTAAACTCAGCCTAGGCAAGTTAGCAACTTAGCAAGACCTTGTCTCAAAATAAGAGTAAGAGCAAAAATAAAAATAAAAATGGTGGGATTGGAGCTCAGTGTAAAGGCCGTAGGTTCAATCCCCAGTATCAGGAAAAGAAAAAAAAAAAAAAAAGAAAAGAAAAAGAGGGAAGACAGTGAACTTTACCTTCCTCTCCTCTCCTCTCCTCTCCTCTCCTCTCCTCTCCTCTCCTCTCTTCCCCTTCCTCCTACTCTTTCTTTCTCTTTCTTTTCTTTTTAA
>PVLA01011069.1:0-56717 GCA_004027455.1 Hydrochoerus hydrochaeris
TTTTTTTGAAGGTAGCAAAATGCAGCAGAACAAGACAGAACAAACCCATGTGACCACACTGCAATAAAACTACCACAGAGAACCTCAGAGCAGGTCACCAGGACACAAGCAATGGGCTCAATAGTACAGCCCATTTTGTTCACATTAGCTGTTCTTTCAATCAAATAGAGAAAAATGGAAGGAAATATCGAACTTTTAACAACAGAATATTGAATAAAGCAGTACCATTAATCAAAACTGAGCAAAACAGTGATAAAAATATTTACCTTCAAAGAGATGGTAGAAGGAAATCCCCCTTACTTGCCATGCTGTATACATTCATCTTCCAAAAAGATACTCAGACCGGTGGTGCCTACTTGCTAACGGGGGGGCGGGGGGCGGCATTGGATCATTGTCTGATTCTTAGCCCGCTAGCTGCTTACAGGCCGGCCAGCAGGCCACCTTATCTCCCAGTGCCCAAAGTTCCAACATGATGCAGAGCTTAGGAGTCGCTGATAGTTCTCGCCCTGGTGTGCCAGTGGTGTGCCAGGCCACCAGCTGCTCACCAGGGCGGCGAGTAGGTCACCTGTTCTCCAGCGCCCAAAGTTCCAACATGATGCAGAGTTCAGGAATCGCTGATAGTTCCTGCCCCAGTGCACTGGTGTCCTGCCAGGCCCCCAGATGCTTACCAGGGCAGCCAGTAGGCTGCCTGCTCTCCCAGTGCCCAAAGTTCCAACATGAGGCAGAGCTTAGGAGTCACTGATAGTTCTTGCCCTGGTGTGCCAGTGGTTTGCCAGGCCTCCAGCTGCTCACCAGGGCGGCGAGTAGGCCGCCTGTTCTCCAGCGCCCAAAGTTCCAACATGATGCAGAGTTCAGGTACTGCTGATAGTTCCCGCCCCAGTGCACCGGTGACTTGCTAGGCCCCCAGCTGCTTACCAGGGTGGCAAGTAGGCTGCCTGCTCTCCCAGCACCCAAAGTTCCAACATGATGTAGAGCTTAGGAGTCACTGATAGTTCTCACCCTGGTGTGCCAGTGGTTTGCCAGGCCACCAGCTGCTCACCAGGGCGGCAAGCAGGTCCCCTGTTCTCCAGTGCCCAAAGTTCCAACATGATGCAGAGTTTAGGTATCACTGATAGTTCCCCTCTGCTGGTGTTAAAAGATGCTTGACTTCTTTTCTTGGAATATTGTACTCCAGTATTAGCTCAAATATGTCAAATTATTGTGCAACTCTTTCTACCCTTTATTGTTTCAGCTAAATTTTTTTTCATGAGGTCTTGTTTAGCAGTTAATTAAAAAGTATATATTTGAAAAAAAATTTGGACAAATAATCTGAGGCCTTCAGATAGAATTCTGTTTGCGTTTTCAGGAACCCGGAAGCACATACACTTGGTGCCACCATCCTCTAAGCTGAAAGTTTGTGTCCACTTCAAGCTCAATGATGACACAAAGCTTAAACCTGTCGAGACTTGGGTGTTTTAGCTCACCCTTCTCTGGTGCTGTGGCCTCCAGAGCTCCAGCTTCACTGGGATCTTTGTTCTTCCAGCTGCAGAGCATCTCTGGAAGTGAAGTGAAGTGTTGAAGCCATTTCTTTCTGTCTCTCAACATCATTAGCAAATGACCATGTGAGTGTTAGACCTATCTCTTTGGATTTTCATTTTCCCTCAAGGTTTTAGTACAACAATTTTCTATTTCTTTGTTAGTTCTTTGATTCTTTCAAAGACAAACTATTGTACTTAGATTTTTGTTATTATCATTAGTGCTGGAGATTGATCCAATCTGAAGGCCTCGTGGTGTGAAACACTCTCTACTGAGCCACATCCCCAAACACTATGAAGATGTTTGAGCAATGTTTTTTGGAAATTATTTCCAAAATTTGGAAGAGTATATCCAAATTATCTCATGTACTGCTATCAGAATTAGAAGCTACCAGTGTGGTTAGGCCTGAAGTCCCGGAAATGAAGCTGCACATGATGTCTTATGCTTGGTGACATTAGAACTGAGTTTTAATGATAAGAAAATATAACTGAATAACTACTAGGTGCAGGGACCTCTGCTAAATGGCAGAGGCAATGCCAAAATGTATGGGATATAGTACCTGTCCTCTAGGCACTAGAAGATGGGAAGACGCTGTCTAGGAAGAAAATTTGTAGATAGAAGAGCACAAATACCACCAACAGAGCAAGCCGTTCTGAACATGTGTGGCCAAAGTTCTGTGAAAGGTCACATCTGCCCAGTGACATTTGGGAAGAGTTTAGGCAGAGTGGTTTTTAAACTAGGTTTTGAAGGGTGGCTATGATGGGTTCATTCAAGATTACAGAAACAAGAGCAGCAACGGTCAACACAGTGAACATGTAGAGGAAACAGAAGCTCTGTGTGGTTCATTAGTATCTCACTCTCTGGCTCCTTGCTGCCTCTAACTTGTAACCATCTTGGATAGAAGTCTGGTTGTGAGGGGAACTCATTCCTGAGGGTGCTGGTTGTGCTGCGGAGTTCTGAGTTCCAGGGTGCAGGTGGGTGGACCTCCAGGGAGGAAGCAGGAGGGTTGGTGTGTGAATGTATATGGTGAGCATGGAGAGAGCACAGGCTGAAAGCTCACTCACAACTGTGTGCTTCATGAGACTCAATTTTCTCCAAAGATTGTGAGGAAGTCAGTGTTGTGAGTCTACCGATGCCAGCTCCAGTACAACCCTACCCTTCTATCTCCTGACTCTGGAGTCTCTGGTAGGATGGCTGAGAGCCTGACTCATACTTTCTGTTGACAGTCGGAGATTTCCTAAAAAACACACAGGCAGAGCAAAGTTTGCAAACAGATTTCGCCTCCCCAAGCTTCACTGTTTCTGAAGCAGCAGCTCTGAGAGCCACAAGCCCACGCTCAAGGCTCAGCCTTGTTGCTCTGGTGAGAGGCTTGTTGGGGAGGTCTTGTACTGAGACAGTCACAGTCAGATCTGTCTCCTCTGAGCAGAGGAAGACGGGCTGCTGTCTTACATGTTTCCTGTTGCCGCATTTATTTTATTGATAAAATTGCATGCACATAATTAAGAATAGTGGAGACATGATACCTCTGCATCCAAGTTCTATCAAATTTTAACACATTGTCCTATTGACTGAGTTCTGTTTAAAGAAAACCATTTCTCCAGGGACATGAGACCCCTGTGTATCAGGCTCAACATTGGTACCCGCATCTTCTTCAGAGATAGGTACCATTATGAGTTCCGGTAACACTTCTGGGCATGCTTTTTGGAATTTTTCATACACAAATGCAAAATTATAAAGAACTGTGTTATTAGAGGCTCCCAAGCCATATAAGTGATATAAGCCATATAAGTAATGCGTAGTTGGGCTTATTTTTCTTAACCCTATTTTTTTCTTTTTCTCTGCTTTCTATTGGATTGTAATGCTTCCTTCTTTTTCTTTGTCACTTTGGGAACTATAGACATTTCTGATATCAGAACCATGGTACTTTAGCTCATGAACTTAATTCATTTCACTATTCTGGTTGTGAACAGAATTGGTTGCTGACAGAATCCAATTTCTCACAAGATTCAATATAAATAAGGTTAATCCATTCCAAACCACATATATTGTTTTAGTGACAAAAATGTGAAACAAAGTACAGTATAGTACAGAATGGAAAGAATGCTAACCTTGCTTGAGGTGAGTTCTGGCCCAGAGGACAGGAATGTGGGCAGGGAGGAGGGTATTGTTTGGAGGGAGAGTCCCCTCCATAAGGACATCAGGGAGATCTCCTTTGAGGGTTTCTTCTCTTGTCTCTTAGCTGTGGGGTCAATTTTGACAAAAAAAAAAATCTGTCTAATGGCACTTGTTACTTTCTATGCTGCATCCCCTATGGAAATGAGAGAACACATTCTTGCTCCTTAAATTTAATACTGTTCATTACAATTAGGTGGGGGTGGTGCTTCTCAAGGAAGTCCCTGTGCTCGTTCTGTTTTCCCGTAATGGATTTTATCACATCCCTGCTAGCCTCCTCCCCGTCTTCCTCTTCCTCTGTGGATGCTCCTCAAGTGCCTCCTGCTGCTCACTCTGGAGTTCACTGAGTTCTGTCATCAGCTCCTCCTCATGTCCTCAGCGAGCTCCCCTGTGTCTGCACCTTCAATGTCCAGGCCCGTACTGTTGCCCACGGACACAGTCTCCTCCATCATCTGTGCATGGGACCCTCCAAAGTCCTGTTCAGTGACACAGTGTGGCCACTGTTTCCTCCAGGCTGAGTTTAAGGTCTGAGAGGTGACATCTCCCTAGGCTTTGTCAGTGAGGTTGATGCAGTGGAGGACCTCGAAATGTTTCTTCCAGAACTCATCAGAGTCAAGGATGCCTCTTCACTGATATTGAAACACCTGGTGAAGGGTGTCTTTGCGAACAGCTTCTTGAAGTGGCAGGTCACTTGCCGGACCATGGGCTGCAGAAGGTGTCATGTTGTGGGGGAAGGGACTTGGCATTTATGAAGTCACACTCAGCATCCATATCATCTACTGAGGCTGGTGGGTGTGCTGGGCTAGTGTCCATAAGAAGAAGGCATGCTTCAAGCAGCAGGCTATCAGAAAGACATTTCTTGATGGTGGGTACAAACACTTTATGCACTCATTACATGAATAAGTACCTTGTGACCCAAGCTTTCACACTAAGTCTCCACATGACAGGCAGCCTGGCTTTGTTCAGATTCTCTTCCTGGACTGCTGAGGGCTCTGGAATGGTCTTCCAGTAGTGGCTTAGTCTTCAGATTGGTGCTTGTGTTTGTACACACTGAAAGGGTCAACCTGTCCTTTATGGGCTTGTTCTCCAGCCGTGCCTTTTCCTCCTGTGTAACATAGGTTGTTCACATCTTCCAGAAGAGCCCTGTTTTACTGCAGTTAAATGCTTGTTGAGTGATGTGTCCTTCTGCCTTGATGCACTCTAGAAGCTTTTTCTTGTAGGCTTCTGCAGCAGCCTTGTCAGACCTGGAAGCCTTGCCATGTCTTATCACATTGTGGATGCCACTTCTCTTGCAGAATTTATCAAACCACCCTCGGCTGGCTTTAAAACCATCACTTGTGGCACTTCTAGAGGGGATTTCTTGCAATAAATCATGGCGCGATGTCCTGGCTTTTTCATAGATCATATCTTCACTGACACTCACCAGCCAGCTGTTCTCATTTAACCACACTAACAAAAGCTTTTTCACCTCTTCCCACAATTGTGTCCCCTGCTTGGTTAACATTGTTACTCCTTTGCCACATCAGCTCTTTTGATGGCATCTTTATTTTTCAAAACAATGGAGACTGTCAACTTCACCATTTTGTAATCCAAAGTCAGGTCACACAAATACCACACTGGTGCTTTTCTCCATTTTTAAAAAATTTCAATAATTTTATTGAAAGTATCTCTTAATACCAAACATAATGGTAGTTGGCTAGGTTACCTCCTCTGCCAACTCAAAATTTATACTGATGTTTTCAAAATATCGAAATACATCAGCCTTTTGGTAAAGCTGGTTATCCATAAAACATGGTTTATAAAAAGATAAAGGTAGAATATACTATGGTTCTCTGGTTAATTTTTCAATGCTTATTTATCTGTAGCATGATGTCAAAATTGGTTACATCAAATAGACTTAGGCTTCAGGCCTCACCGAGTTACTGTTTACAACACTAACAACATATGTATCTCCTTACGTTCATTGGCTCATGTGGAGAGTTCCAAACACCACCTCAACAATTTCATAATTATGGAGGTGTCTACTTACTTTCTTAAAATACAGTATAGAAAGTTGTGAAACTATATTCTATTTCCCCCCTCCAAAAATAAAAATAAAACCCAGAAGCAATGGCAGTTTTATAGAAAGAATCTATAATAAAATCTTCTGGAGTGCTTTATCCAGCCAGAACTTAGGGAAAAGCAAGTTTTCAGAGTGAGAATTGATCTTGAATTACTACATAATAATAAAAGGCCAGTGATTTAGATCAGCAGTGTAAGTGCCTGCCTGGCAAGCACAAGGTCATGAGTTTGATCCCTAGTACCAAAAAAAAAAAAAAAGGCAGAATAAGAATAGAACATATTTTTAAAATGGAATTAGACTGAGGAAGTAGATTCTGTATAGAAATTTTTATCATTGATAGAAACATAACCTATTTTTTCACAGCTTAGAAAACAGTATCCTCTTTAGTAACCTGAATTGCCAATGTGAAGTAGTGGTTTTTTAATTGCACATTTTGCTATTCACAGCCTCATGCTCTAGCCCATTTAAAATCATAGCAGGACTAAGCGTTTGATTCACATGTGAACTAATTTGAGACTGTTAGCTCATAAGCAGAATCATTATGAACTTAAATATTACACCTAAAGAAAAAATAATACAGAGCAGTTGATCTCTGTTGAGTTTCTGAAAATTGCCAATGTCAACACACTGCTATTGCAATCATAATACTAGAAATATATATTCATAAAAATATTCTGTATGCTCTTGCCATCTAAATTTATTAACTTACAGTTATTATTTGTCTTTTCCTACTAAAAACTAAATGTTAACATTTAAGACATCTACATATGATTATGAAACTTACTTGTATGAAAAATTTACTTTTAGCAGCTAGTAGAATTTAAACCAACTTTTGATAAGTTGGGGTTTTTGTTCTTTACACAAATAGTATTATTGCAGGAATAAAAGCCATTTCTTTGAAGCCTTTCTCCACAACCCAGAACTATGGATTCCATAATGTTATAATGGATTTAAGTTATGAAGCCTCAAAACATCACAACTAGACTAGTATGATGTTCTTCAACTTGGGAAAACTGCCTAATAAAATGCTGTTGTAGGATTCTTTAAATTTGAATTCATCTGTAAAGCTAAAGGCAAAAATGTGACATACATAGTACAAGCCTGAAAAAGTGAACTGTGAATCTTCATTTCTAACATTAACCTAACTTTCTATATTAGCTTAATATATTATATTAGATGATACTGAAAATGGTAACTTGTTTAATTTAAATGTTAAATTTTAAATTACGAGGTTTACATCACAACCAACATTTCACACATGCACTTTTTCAAGGCATAAAAAGGTTTATATTCTAGATAATGTAATGATTTCTTGTATCCATAATGCAAATAATAATATAATTCAGAGATGAGAATGCTATTGTCACATGGGAATTGTATTTAAATTTAAAGATATTCTTTATTAAGCCAAAATACAGACCTAGCAGAATATGATAGCTCATATTCATTGAGCTGTGTTTAATATTTTTTCTGATACACATTTAACTATCCTTCAAAAATAAAGACTGTTCCCATTCTTCCCCCAAACATGGGTTAAGGGCTTTGTGCACTGAGATACTTATTGGGCACTTGCTAGTTTTTGCTATTATTATTATTTAGAATTATAGTTTATTTTTTAATTTAAAAATATGAGTTTTTTAATTTTAAAGAGAATAAAGCAAAACAGAACAGAACAAAGCAGAGCAGAGCAGAGTAAAACAATGCAAATGACACAGGATCTCAGAAAAAGACAACAGGAAATCAACAACAGCTACCATAATGTCTCTTGTTTTCTTTGAAATACTTGTCCATGCCTTCACACACAATAAGTTAATACAAGTCAAAATAGTATAAAAGCAATCAAAACAATGAATGAGAGCCTTTAAGGGCTTTCAAGACCAGAAAAAATATGAGGTTTTAAAGAGATGTTTAATTGAACATCCCAATATATTTCATCATCAATTTTTTGTGTTTTATCATCATTTCTTCTGTTTCGTGCCTTCCCTTTGTGTTTAAACCCCTGCCTTAGGTGGCCTTGATATGAAATGAGCCAGGCTACCAGGGCACGGCAGGCCAGTAGAAAGCAGGATGCAGGATGTATCCTGAGCCTGAATGGGGCTGACCAGCAGGACGTGGCCTGTCCACCACGCCTAGATGCAGACCAAGGCAGCTCCCCACAGACTGAAACTTGGAGGGTGTAGAAGACCCATCCTGTGTGCAGGATGCATTTCTTTTTGCTCTTCTCTGTTCTTCACTCCTTTCTTCCTTTCCTCTCTGTTCTTCACTCTTTAAGTGAAAGTTTGTATTTCCCTGTTCATTAGTTTCCTAACCAATTCTTTGGTCAGACTAGAAAGAGTCTGGGATCACCAACTGTCCAACAACAAAAATTGTGTGCACTAGACCCAATCTTTGAATATTTGCAACGTCTTTATTTTTACTGTTCTCTTAAAGGACATCATGGTAAAGAATAACATTGTAGATGAATACTTTTGGTACATCATCAGTTTCCTCAGTTGCTGAGAAGTCATAATCAGTGCAATGGTTGATACACTGTCAATTTAAGACATCTAGAAGCTTAACCAAGTGGTTCAGCAGAGAGCCAGTATCCTCACTTCGTAAACACCCTGAGCCTGTGCAAGAGAAGGACCAGAGATAGTGTGACTGCTTCACTCTCCTGAGGGCACATAGCCTACATACAATACAAGGGAGGAAAAGAGGCATGCTTTTCCTCTTCTGCTCTTACTGCTTTGCTATCTTCTGCTGCTTTAAGACGTTGCCCCTCACCACGCCACTGTGCCTTGGGACCGGATGATTACAGACTAAAACTCTCACAAACTGTGAGCTAAACAAACTTTTCCTTCCTTAATTTTGTTGTTGATTATTTTGTCTCAGCAATGAGCGAAAAGTAACTAAGATAGTCAGTCTGACCGCGTGGGAGATCTTTCTTCCAGTTTCCCTTTAACATTGTTTTGATTCAGGTACCTCCTCAAGGAGACAACAGTAAATCGTCTCTCTGCTTCTGACTTCTATGTCCAAGCTATTTACTGCAGCATCTCATTTTCCAATTCCTTTAAATTCTGGGACAGATTCTAAATTTTGCCCCCTGTAACAATTTTCATTTATGGCTCCATCCTTTTTGCTCTTAGCCCTTTAATGATGTGTGACTTTTATTTATGTGCTATAGACAGCTATTGCTGTGTTACAAAGCACTTCCAAAACTTAGTGGTGTGGCTGTTTTATTACATTTCCAGGGTCTGAGTCAGGAGTTTACACAGGGCTCTGAGGAACAACCATTATGCCCCACCCCATCTGAGGCCACAGCTAGGGACCCTGAATGGCCAAGAGTGACTCAGTACTGGGGCTGGATTACTCCATGCATGTGTCCAGTGCCTGGCTGGGCTGACTCAGTTGGAGGATTCATTCATGACCTGGAGTTGTGGCTCAGATTTCCTCAAAGTGACCTCAGGGTAGCTGGGCTATTCACACTGCTCCTCAGGTTTCCAAGTGTGAGCATCTCTGCTAAGCAAGGCTGATGCCCCTTGTGGCCACCTGGAAATCACATAAGTCTTTTCCTCCACACTCTGTTGGCTGTAACCTGCACGCCCCACACGTAGTTGACACTGCCACAGGTGGCTGTTACAACTGACATGTGATTTGCCCAAACTGAGACATGTGGTCTCAGCATAATACATGCTAGGTTTCCAAAACTTAGTATTCAAAACAGAATACAAAGCATTTCATCACTTTTTATTTTCATTACATGTTGAAACTAATATTTTGGAAATATTTGGTTAAATAAAATATAACATCAGTTTCAACTGTTTCCTTTTACTTTATCATGTGGCTACTAGAAGATTCAAATTACATTTGTGGCCAGCACTGTGGTTAAGTTTAAAGCCCAGGACAATACATCTGTCCAGATTTAAGAGGTGGGAATGCAGACCTCCCTATCATGGTTGTATTTAAAACTACTTCACTGTGCTTTTCACTTACTGCTTAGAATTTCTCAACCTTTGTCTTTTTCTCATCTTCTTGCTTCCTTTTCTCATCTGTTTGCTTTATCCTTTAACTTTTCATCTAAATTTGCTGTCTTCCCAACTTTCTGCTCTTATTTCACAGGGCCTGTCTATTCTGTACTTTCTTGGGAAAGAAAGAATTTCCTTTTGAGGACCATACTGTGGAGCTGCAGTGTGCACACCAGTCTCCCTATCTGCTGCTTTCATCTGCTCCATTGTTCTGAGTAGCACTCTCTGCCCAGAAGTAGAAAGGTGGCCTGCAGTCAGGGCATCTTCTCTCCCTCCTTGTGGAGCAACAGTAGAAAACAGAGAACTGGGCACCATTTTCCAGCCCCAGGATAGAGATGGAACAGATGAAAAGAGAGATAAAAGTGCAGGCCTAGCTTTGATGGTCTTTATCTTTCTTACCAAGGGTAGGTAAACAAGGCAGCCATGAGCTCAAGATAGATATGCTTGTCTTTATTTGCTTTAGCTTCTCTTTTCCTAAATCTTTGAAGACGTTATTAGACTGCTAATCAATCAAAATTTGCAAGTTTGCATCTGCCTATATTTTGATAAGATATTGGGAGAAGCAGCATTGGCATTTTAGCTAGGTGTCATTTGTACCAGAATTCAGGGTGTAGTTTTTAATCAACTTTGTTTTAAGAGCAATTCTAGGTTCACAGGAAAATGGAATAGAAAATGCAGAGTTCTCATCTACTACCTCCCTCATGCCCCCACACAGAACCTCCCTCGGGTCACCATTCACACCAGAGGGGTGTATTTGTTACAGTTGCTGAACCACATTAATATACCATTATCCCCAAATCCATAGCTTACATCAGCAATCGTCGTTGGTGGGCTTGCTATGAGTTTTGGCAAGCGTGTGACAACATGTCTCCATCATGTACCCTACAGGGCAGTTCCATTGTCCAGAGAGAATGTGCTCCATTTGTTCATCCTCTTCCTCCCTCCAAGTCCTGGCAACCACTTATTTCTTTGATGTCGTTATAGCTTTCCTTTTCCAATATGTTATAAGGTTGGAATCAGATTGGTTCTTTCACTCGGTAACATGTTTCAAGATTCCTTCATGTCTTTTCATGGCTTGTAGCTCATCTCTAACTTTTTAGAGATTGAATAATATAGTGCCTACTTATCCAAGCACCCACTGAGGGGAATCTTGGTCGATGTCCTTGGTTGACTTCCAAATTTGACAGCTATGCATAAATCTAATGTAAGCATTTATGTGCATATTTTTGTATGGACATACGTTTCCAGTTCATTTGGGTAAATACCTTGGAGTGCAATTGCTGGGAGGGAAGAACGACATGTTTCCTCTGGTAAAAAACTGCCAAATTGTCCTCCAGTGTGGCTACACCATGCTGTATTCTTACTCGCAAAAGATGAGAGTTCCTGTTGCTCCTCACCCTCGTCAGCATTTATTGTTCCCAGTGTTTTAGATTTTCACCGTTCTCACAGGTGTGCAATAAGAATATGAGCACTTTCAAGTAACAATATGCCAGTGTTTTAATTTGCAATTCCTTAATGATGCATGACATTGAATATCTCTCTGTATGCTTATGTGACACATGTAATATTTGCCTATTTTTCTACATTACTAGATCTAATTTGCTAATATTTTATTCAGGAGTTTGCATCTTTGTTTGTAAGAGATATTGGTCTTTTCTTTTAATGTCTTTGGTTTTAGTATTAGGTGATACTATTTTCATAGAATGAGTTGGAAGTGTTCCCTCAGGTTTTGAGGACATCATAGATAATTTTAGAGGATGTAATAGATAATTGGTGTAATTTTATTTAATATCACAGAGCATATCTTACTCTATTCCTTTATGTTTATTCTACTTGTCCATCATTCTTAATGTAGGTTTCCTGTAGACAACACGTAGGTGGCCTTTCTTTTAACAACACTCTTACAATATTCTTTTACTTGATGTACTTAGACTTTGACCTCTAAAATGATTGTTGATATAGTTTAATTACTACCTTACAGCATTTGTTACTCTGTTCTATTTGTTACCCTTCTTTTTTCATTTTTGTTGTCTGCTTTTTTCCTTGACTTCTGTGGTTTTACCTAAGCATTTTGTATGACTCCATTTTCTCTCACTTGTAGACATATCAGTTACGCTTCTTTTTAAACTTTTGAAGTGGTTGTTCTAGAGTTTGCAATTTACAGTAGTCCAAGATCACTTTCAAATAAGAATGTAAACATCTTAAAACCACCAAGTGTCCCCAGTTCCTCCCTCCCAGCGCTTTTATCTTTGCTGCTACTTGTTTTGCTTGGCGATAAGCACACACAGCACATACATACCCATTACTATATGTAATCTTGATATTATTACTTTACTTAATCATTTATTTATTAAATCAACTAAGGATAAGAAAAATCAGTGTTTTATTTTATCTTCACTTAATCACTCTCCAGTGTGCTTTCTTTTGTTGCATAGATCCAAGTTTGCGGTCTGCACTTTTCTTTCCTTTGAAGAACTTTCTTTGTTTCTTGTGATGCAGGTCTATGGCAACAAATACAATTTTCATTTGAGAAAGCCTTTATTTCACCCTCACTTTTGAAGAATTATTTCATAGGATATAAATTTTTACATTGGTAATTTTTTTCTCAACAGAGTAAACATTTCACTCTTCAAGAATAGCTTTCTGGCTTTTGAGAAGTTGAAGTAATTCTTGTCTTTTCTCTTGATAATTAAGATATTTCTGGTTTTCCAGTTTTTAAACAGATTTTTTTCTTTATATTTTATTTTAATTTTATGCTGTTTGATGTGTTAGATTACCCCCCTCCTTCTTGCTTTCATTGCTTGGGTTTTTAGGTTTTTTGTTTGTTTGTTTTTGCATTTTTTCTACTTTGTGTTATGGGTAGCATCTCACAGGTCTGGAGAAATTCTGTAATTGTTACTCCAAATATTTTTTCAGTTCCTTTCTTTTTTACTTCTCCTATTGCATATCTGTTGCACCATTAGCAGTTACCCACAGTTCAGATATTCTGTTCTTGTGTATCTTGACTTCTCAGCTCTGGAGTTGGCACTGAGATATCCTCCACCCTGAGGATCTCCCCTCAGCCCTATTCAGCCAACTTAAGAGCCCACCATGGGTATTCCCACTTCTCCTGCAGAACTATAACCTCCAGTGCTCTCCCTATCCTTCTTAGATTTTCTGTCTCTCTGCTTCCATCATCAGGCCTGTCTGCTGTCACCAGTCATCTGTGTAGCAGTGAATTGAGTATCACAGTGAGAAATGACCTCTGGCAACTCTCAGAATCATTCACTGTAAATAATATATGCAACATACAAAATATGCTCAGATCAGCTGTTTTGGTTAATGAGAAGGCATTCTAGCTCACCGTCGTATGGTGACTTAACCAATGATCAACTTGTAACACCCAGCTGAACTGAATCAGCACGGTTCTGGGGTGGAGGGCCCACCTGAGGACTGTCATCAACAGCATAAAAAGGAGAACTGGAGGGGAAGGTCACACACTGTTGATTTTCCTGGACAAGCTTGTCACGTTGGCTTTCCTAATATGAACTGAGTTGTTATCATCAGAGGAGCTCAAGTCCTTGCTGTCACTGAGAATGGCTATGGCTCTCTTTGGGGAAGTTCTGGTCCTTACTTTGAGCATCACTTCCTGGTTCCAGGGCGGATACCTCACCCTGCTGGCGCAGATCCTTTATCCCACTGGCACTAGCTTCCACCACTGGCCTTTGGAACTTCCCAATGCAGATCCTTGATATAGACTTGCATGAGACATTGTCATGGCCTCTAGGTCTGCAGCTGGACTCCTGCAGGACATTGCCATGAACTCTAGGTCTTCTGATGGACTCATGCAAGACATTGCCATGGGGTCCAGGCCCTCGGCTGGATTCTCTGGGTCTCTAGTGTGTGGACAGATCTGCTGCACTCCTTTGCATTTGATTCCTAGGGTCAATATTATAAAATAATCCTATAAAAATTGTGTCTGTATTAAATCTTTTCCTTTGTAAATCCTGACAATGACAGTAAGCTGTTGGTTAAATTTAGGGGAAGTCAAAAGATGATCATAGATATTTCATCTGTGTGAGAGAGGAATGCCTCAACCCCACATTGTTCAAGAATCATATAACATATATATCTATGGACAAGGGCAGACAAAGACATATTTGTTTTTATATGTACATAAAATATCTATATAAATTTTTCTATTTGTAATATATACAAATATAAAATGACCTACTGTGAAGAATTGCTTTAAACAATTATGAAGGCGCAAGTCCTGAGGAAAGAGGTGAGCAGGCAAGTTGGATTGAGTTCTGGTCCACCTGCAGGGACTGAGCCCCTAGAGGTTGGTGATTTGGCTCCTGTGGGAGGGCAGCAAGCTTGAGCCAGGAAGAATAGACACTTCAACTCAAGCCCAAAAGCAAGAGAAGAGCAGATGCCCGAGGTGAAGGCAGTGAGCTTCTCTTTCACAGAGAAGGCAGAAGGAGTCTTTTAGCTCTCTTCAGGCTTCAGGCATATATTAGCCAAGGGTCTCCAGAGGAACAGACCAACAGGATCACTCCTCCACCAAAAAGATTTACTATAAGTTCTAATTCACACAGCTATGGAGGCTAAGAGACCCGCAACCTGCAGTCAGAAAGCTGCAGAGTCAGGAAATTCAGTTAGAAGGTCCAAGAGCCACAAGGCCATGGTGTAAATTCTAGTTCAAGTTCAAACATCCAAGAACTGGGAGCCTGGGGACAGAAGGTTGCTGTTTCAGCGCTAGCAGAGCCAGCTGCCCTCATCTTTCCCTGTGTGTCCTATTCGGGCAAGCCTCCCCCACCTACATGGAGCAAAGCCCAGCCCTCAGTTCACCACCCCAAGTGCTGATCTCATCTGGAAACTTTCCTCAGACACAAGCAGAAAGCAAGTATCCCATGGAGCAGGTGAATGGCCACACACAACTAGCACCAACTGACTGAAGAGTCCACCTGCACTGGGCAGTCTGCTTGACTCAACCCGTCATTCAAAAATCCCCTCACCCAAACACCCCAAGTAATGTCTGAAAAGGTACCCCGGCTCCCTGAGGTTGGGTCACACTGACACAGTTAACCATCACCTCAGGCCAGTGTGCCCAGCACTGAGGTGCCTCCAACCTGTGATGTTGCTCACTGTGTCCTCACATGTTGAACATGGCAGAGAAGAGAATTTGAGGCCTGGAGCCACCCACTGTGTTTGGGAGAATGAGGAGCTCAGTCCTTGGAGGTGCACAGTGATGAGGAGGAGGGCAGAGCAGGCCACGTGCTGTGGACCCAAGCACCACCTGAGGGAAGTGACAAAGGGTTTTAAGCACAGTCGTACTTGCATTTCTGAAATGTGTTCAGCCTGTCTCCTCATATTGGGCAGAGCTCTCCTGCTATTCATCACTCAAATGTCAACCTTCAAGGGCTCTGGAGAGGCTAGATGAGTCTGCAACTGTAAGTGGCATGCAGCAGACAGAACCGCACCTATGCGCAGCATGCAGTGGACGGGACCGCACCTGTGTGCGGTGTGCGGTCGAACCCTGCTCCTATGTGCAGAGACAGCTGTATTCAGGGGTGCAGTTCCAGCTGGGGAGGCCAGAGGTACTATAGGCCCTGCAAGGGGACTCCCTCTGCTCTTGGAGCTCCATTTGCAGCCAAGCCAACCTCTCTCACTACAGCTATGGCCCAGAACCTTTCCCCCACTGTTCCAGGGGTAAAATTTCCACACCTGACCCAGCCCTGCGGGGCTCCAGGCTTTCTCCCTGCTCTCCTCACTGTGCCATGGGCTCCTTTCCTGTCACACCTGTGTGACTGCTCCTAACTTCAAGCCTCTGACATCTGCTCTCTTCTTTGCCTGGGCTTTGCTGCCCATCCCCCTCAAAACTTCAGCCTATGTGACCGAGTCCAAATCCTCGTGGATTTCATTTCTGTCACTCTGGTGGCCAAGTCTTCCTGAAGCATCTTGAATACTTGCCTCTTCTTGCTTAATAGTTTCAGCTATCATATATCCTCCAAGAGTAGAACATGGTGAAGTTTTACAAATGTCAAGACAAGGAAGATCCCAGGGGTCTCTGCTGAAATGGAGCGAGAGGCTTATGCAGCTTTACATCATAGCACTGAATGTGTTCTCCATTTCACTAATCACAGCCAGCTGCTTTTTATGCTACTTATTAAAGGGGCTTGGAAAGAATGTGTTTGCCAGATCAATAGTCACATTTCAAGTTCCCAGGTCTGTGTTTATCTCTTCTAGCAAAGATGCCATGTCCACAACTGCTGTGCAATTGAGGCTGTCATTCAGCTGCATGCATAGTGCTCCATTTCATTTGCTGTATCCATTTAGCTCCTTCAGAAACAGTGGATGAATTGAACAGCAAAGATATGGTGAGGACCACCAGCCTTGCATTTGCGAAGTCTTTGAGGGGGTTCTTCACCACTTCACCCAACAGAGGACGACATGGCTTCTAATTTTCTATCTTTGTTGGTAGAAGAGTTATTTCATAAACTTCCCCTGGTCCTGCTAACTTTAATAGTTCTTCCTCCACAGATCAGAGAATGAATGAGAGGCTCTCTCAGCCTCTAGGAATAACTTATACTTTGTGATCAGGTAAAGACAAGAAGGCAGGTCTGGCTGCAGTGGGCCAGTGTGTGACGACTTGAATCACCATAGGCAGGAAGATGGGCTATGATGGCACATTGGGTCCCTTGGCCTAGGGGTTAGCCTGGGCCTCACATCTGAGTCCCCCATAGATCCATGGGAAGGACTGAAAGGATGGTGTCCATCAGGAGACATAGTAGGCTCCAGGCCTATGAACTGGCTCAACTCTGGAGAGTGGGAAGAACAGCAATCTGTGTGGTAGTTGTGTCGGCTTCTGTCCATCAAATCTTCTTTTCCTGGTCTGGAGCTCAGATCACATCCTAGCCATTTATCCATGAACCCCACCCCTGGAAACACTGTTCCACCAGCCTCCTCTTTAAAGCCACGTTTGCTGCCTCGATGGCTATTGCCTATTGGCCTCTGATCACATGACCCTTTGTCTAGTGGGGTTTTGTCCCCTATTTGCTGATTGCTTCCCTGTATGGCAGTGCTTTCTAACTCCATCCAGGTCACAGAGAGCTGCAATGTGGAGCACCTGGGAAAGTCAGGTGCTGTGATGGCTTTAATCAACAAGGTACAGAATTGTTTCTGGCTCCTCTCTGGAATACGACAATGTGGTGAGCTCTCTGGTCCCACAGGTCTCCTTGCCCTCCCACATTTCTGCCTACCTCGACTCTGCCTCTGCTGCCAAGGCAGATCCAGGGCTCAGCCTCGCAAAGGGGACTTTGAGGAGCCTTGCAGGGGCAGCTTCCACTGCCTCTCATACCCTTAGCTGCACATGAAGCCTGAGTCACAGCCCAGGACCTGGATGTCAATAAATTCTCCTGGCTGCAACCTCTGTCCCTGGTCTTTTCCAGCCCAGGTTCCAACCCCTCAAAATCCTAGAGCATTTGCCTCTGGTTCCCTTTAACATCTACTGCCCAGCTCTGTGGAGTGCAACCCTCATTTGGCTTCGGAGATGAAGTTTTATTGGAACACATCCATCTCCCCGTTCATGAATTACCAATAGCTGATTTCACACTAAAACAGCAGAATGGATTGAGACTACAATCTGCAAGACCTAGAAAACCTGTCACCCAGCTCTGATACCTACTGCATGCTGGAGTTTCTGCAGGCTAAAGACCCAAGCTGCTCCTCTGCCCTGCTCAGAGGGCTGGAGCCTTTGAGTTCTCCACCAAACTGGATCTCATGTTCTGCTGCTCTGACTCCACCTCCTTCTGTCTGAAGCAAGAATCACCGGGTGCTCTATAGCCTCTGCAGAATCTATGACCCTGACCTGGGGGCAGTTTGATCCCCAGTGCATGAGAAATAAAGCACTGCAGGGAGGTGATTTTTAAATTTCTTTAGAGGGATTTGGTGGTACCACTTGAAGAAAGAGAAGACATGGGCTCAGAGAGGCACTTCAAGGGTGCCTCAAAGTCAGTGACTGGAAGTAGGGGAAGACAGAACCAGGAGCAAGAGAAAGTGTAGTAGGAGAGGAAGGTTCTAGAGAACGGGTTCTAGGACTGCACATTTGTACCAGCTGGCTTGGTCTAAATCACTTGACTTCTCTAGGCTTTGACTTTTCTTAGCTTTTAAATGGAATTAGTGAGAATTCTTGTCTCTTGGTGATGAGGTGAAACTCAAAAGAGAAGAGGCAGCCGTGTCCCTGCAGGGCGAGGCGCCTTTCCTGGGACAGGGAAGGAGGCAGGATTGCAGCTTCTCCGCATCTCCATTTTCATCTTGCTCCTGGTCTTCCTATGGTCTCTGTAATTACATTGTCCTAATACAATGTAAATTGAAAAGAGAAGAAAAAACTTAACTGGAAATAGATTTCCTTGTTAATTCAAGTGCATATCTTCTCTCAGAGGCTTGAGTCTGTGCTTGCTTTTTCCTATAACCTTCATTACTGAGCAGGCAGCAAGAGGCTCTTAAAGCCTGCAACCCACTTCCCAGCAAAGGATGCCTCCATGGGCCTGGGTCGTGGCTGTGGTAAGGGGAAGGCCCATCAGAGGAGTGTAGCTGCCTCATCCTCGGTGAACGATTGTGTGGAGGATCCCTTCCCAGGTCAAGGGGGACTTCCAGACAGGTTTCTACAGACAAAACTCTTGTAAGAAATTGAGGTGTTCCTGCATTTCCTATTATAACTCAGCCACAATGCCCCAGATACAGCCAGGAGAGCCAAGAGGTAATGACTGGGGCTGGCATGAGAGGAATCCCGGCTGCATTTGCAAAGTCAGGGACTTAGAGTCCAGGCAGATAGGCCTTCCCCAAGAGGTTCGGAGGATGATTATTTCTTGATCTCAACCTGTTTCTTCCTATGAAGATTTTTATGCATAGCTCTCAAAATTAATAATCTGTGCTCTTTAACTGAGCATTCAGCCAAATAAAAGCACTTTGGATATTTTCCGCAGTCCTCACTTCTGCTGGAAGGCTTTTGTTTGGACTGTAAGCAAAATTTGTCTTTGGCCAGTCTGGGGTCTCACTGTGGGCGTTGCTGGTAAAGGTACAGCAGGGTGAAGACGCCACGGTTCCTGTGTGGCTACAGCTGAGCCGCAAGTCTTTGCTGGCTGCATGTAGCTGGAGTGAGTCATTCTGCTGTCCTGGGTCCAACTTTCTTTGCCTACAAAATAAGCCACAGCATCTATAAGAAGTCAATGACCTTGGTTGCCCCTGGAGAGGTGAGATAACCAACTGATGGCCAGTATAAGACATGCTGGATCTGGGTGAAAAACTATCTTGTGTTGGATCGGTACTTTTCACAGTAATTTATGCACCTTTTGTACCCTGTGTATTTTACACAGCACATGTGTACCGCCTACCCATTTAAAATGAAGTAAGTCCATAGACCTAGCTGATTTATGTATCTTCTTTCAGATACAAAAACCTATATTTTCATTTCTAGTCCATAAATCTATGTGTTTAGAATGATTTGCAATGTATCTTTTTTATATCACCATCATGACTCATTAAATCAGATTTTACATATTATAGTCCCATAGTGAGCTAAGTAAAAGGACACATGGAGCTTTCCATTCTAATTCAGGGCTTTAACGAGTATGAAAAGGCCCCATTCTGTCGGTCAGAATGAAGCATCCATCCTTGTTACTGGCAGAGCAGGAGATGGGGACTCGATCATCTAATCATGTCCTCCTAATTGGTGAGAGCACTGGTAGGGATGGCTGAGAAGTGTCCAGCCAGCAAACACCTCTGGAGTCAGGATGTTGGACAGAATTTTCATTACAATCAAATGGAAATTGGTTTAGTTAATATAATGAATTATATTACTAATTTAATTTAAGAGGAAATGCTTGCTATCTGGAGCCAATGAAATGTTGCTTGAAGATTTCTCATATGTGTCTAAACTTTGAACTTAGGGACAACATTGGATATGTGTAGCATAAATATAATAGTCTATAATAGTAATATGTACATGTGAATGACTACCTAGTATAAAGAAGAAATAAAATTATGGAAGTTGGCAGCAACATCTCAGAAACAATGATTTGCGAGGGATTCAATCTAAATTATAATTTCTTAAGTCTATCACAATAAATTTCAAGAAACATGACCTACTTTTCAAATGAGAATGTATTGACAGGAATACCAGCTGTACACAGTAGTATTTTATGTCTTTTTGACCCCTTCCTTCAAAGCATTGTCTTTGTATTTGTCTCTGATTTGAAACCTGAGAGCAAAAGACATACTGGCTATTCACCATGAGCAATGGCTAAGGGATCTGCAGAATTCCAAGCTAATAATTCTGTTTAAGGTGGAAGAAAACAGTTACAGAGGGTCAGTAACTTCCCTGGGGTCCTGCAGCTAGCTATAGGGAAAACACAAACCCTGCTTGGTATGCTCACTGGACCCCACACACACACTTACTGGAGCCCCCAGGTAAAGGAGCAACCTCCTTGGTAGAGGAAGGCACTTTAAGGCTGGCAACCAGTAGAAGTAAGCATGCAGATACAAGGTCTCATCCTGGGCAGTTAGTGGTTTCTTATTTCATCATTTAAATCCTTTTATCCTCATGCACACTTATGAGGTTCCCAGGAGGCCTTAGCAGTGGATCCTGCCTCCCCTCAAAGTGCTGGCAGGTCAGTCACTTTGCAGCATTGGCAGCTAGCAATAGAGCTGAGTGATTCACCCCACACTGGCCCAGCAAGGAGCCAAACATGTACCAGATGCACTGCAGAGCCCTGCAAAGGGATTGCACCTCTATGGAAATAATCAACAAGCTTTGATCAAGAGTCTGTGTTGATTCTGTCAATGAATGTCTTGATTGGAATAATCACTTCTCCAAATAGACCCAGGATGATCTGGAGAGGGGAAGCTGTGCTGAAGGCCTGCACATTGAGACTAGATCATGTGCTGGACATGGGAGGGTATAGGAAAGGACTCCACACCCATTCTCCTTGGGAGAAGACAAGAATTGTAGCCTGGGTAGTGTCTACTGCAGTACCAGGATCACATTACTGAATTGTTGAATATACCACTGTGATGGTCTTTATTTATGGTGGTTCAGCCCTTGATCTACTTTCTGTTGAAAATGGCAGCCAGCATTTATCTCTCTCCTGTTGGTATTATCTAAGGGATTATTTAATTAGCTCTTTCCCTACCCTAGTGTTACAGTTTATGGCTGAATGTCTCCCCAAAGCCTTGGGCAGTCATGGGGGGCAGGCTTTTTGGAGGTAGCCGTATCTAGAGTTTTTGATTGGTTCATTGTCTAGTGCTGAGATTGGTGGTGTGAGTGCTACACCCACACAGGGGTGAGGAGCCAGCACACAAAGTAAGGGAGGGAAAGGTGTGCTCTTGCCCTTTTGCTTTTGTTGCTTTGCTGTCTTCTGATACCATGAACAGTTGCCCTGTACCATGCCACCCTGCCCTGGAGCCAGCTGAGTAGTGACTGAAACTGCCACAAACCATGAGTTAAATAAACCTTTCTTTCCTTCATTTTGGGCATAAGGTATTTTCTCTCAGCAACAAAAGAAAAGTAACCAAGACATATAGTAAGAGGTAGAAGAGGTGAAGCCACTTATGTATTTTTCCTAAATATGATTTACAAGGGAAGAAGTAAAAGGACTGAAAAATTGGGGTCCCTTCATCTGTTATTGCTGACATCTGTGTGCTCAGTTAAAAGACTACATAGATGGAGGGGAAAGAGAGGCAGAGAGGGAGGGAAGGAGGACGGGAGGGAGAGAGAGAGTGAGAGAGAGAGAAGAGCACCATTAGTTCAAACTTGATCATTGTGTTCATTTTTCTATGACCATCAATCTTAAACATAATGAATGTTCAATAACCTTTGTAGGACAAATGAGTAAACAATAAGTACAGAAAGGTGAAGGTGTGCCCCAATATGCTATGTAATCAGGGCTGAGAGTGTGAGCAGGGAAGTGTACAGATAGCTGTTGGTGAGAGGCAGCCAGGAGATGCTAAGGAGAAGGTGTGGTTGGGCTGAGTTTTGGTGGGCAGGTCCAGTGCAGCAGAGTGGAGAGCATAAGTTCAGATGTAGGTAAGGGTAAGGATGACCTAGCTGTAGAAAAGGAGATCCCAGTATGGCTTTAGGCATAACACAGGCTCTTTGAAACAGCCATTTCACTTTCATAAATATTGATAAAGGACCTACTGTGTGACAGTGTGAGATGTGCCTAGGATGTGATGTGTGTTCCAAGATGCATAAGATCCAGACACACTGGGGTGAGATGGGGGAATTACTCAGAGGGCAGAAACCACTGTGGCTCAGTGCAGAACATGCTGAGGGCTCCTAACTGGGAAAGAGACCTTAGGATCCTGCAGGTTTTTCAGAGCTTGGGCACCTCTAATCATGATAGAATGTGGAGCTGTCCAGCAGGTTATAATGCCTAAGTCATAAAGAGCTTGTCTCAGTCTTCTTCATGGTCTGGGAAGTTTATATTTGTAATCTCATGGAAAAGTTACTGGAATTTTAGCAAGTTCAATCTACCATTTCCAGTGCAACTCATGGAGAGAATAAAGGCACCAAGGCATATTTGTAGTTGTGGGGAGCCAAGGGGGTCTTAAGTCCAGCTAGTGTGATGGTTAACAAGAACAGAGGCCTCAACCCAGGACTGAACCCAGATTTTATTTATTCTTGAAGAGGGGAGTAGCTTGGGATGAGTTACTGTGAAAATGGCGGGAAGTATATGAGTGTGTGAGCTGGGCAAGGTAGGAGGCCTGAAATTACCTCTTTAATATGAGAGAGAAGGGTATGCAGAAGGAATAATCTACATTACACAATTCAAGGTAGCGTCTAATGTTTTGGGGTTGATGCTTCAGTTCTCATGTATAATCTGTGCCCTGAGAAGTCATAGCCTCTTGTCTTGAGGCTCCATTCCAGCTGACAGCATGGAGTGTGACTCTCTCTCCTGCCCGGCTCACACATATTTTTGGGGAGCTATGGAGTGGGGTGACACTGACCTGTGGCGTTGCTTGAAAGACTACCCATCAGCACCTGGACTAGACCAATTTGCATTGCTTAAAACCAATTGAAGGGATAAGGAAAAATCCTAGCCAGTTATGTACGTATTAATACACAGAAATAGGGCCAGGTTTAGCCAAAATGGAGACAACTGCACTTCTTTCAAGAAGAGTCATCCAGGTGGCCCTCCACCTGTGCCACTGGTTTTTGTGGTGGCCCATGTTCAGAGAATGTAGGTTGCGTGTTTGAGTTGCCTGTGTCACCAGCAGTAATCAAAAGTTTCCATGTTGGGTCCTCTGTAGTTGAAAGAAACCTAAGAGTTGGGAAGGAACTCAGGTAAAGAACAGCAAAATAGGGTTCCAGGAGGCAAGACCCTAACAAGCACGTCAGAGCTAGGGAGACAGGAGGCGCAGAGGTGGCTGGAATAGCAGCATCTGACTCAGGGTGGAGTGGGGAGCCGTAGGTCCACAGCTGATTGGACCTCATCTCACATTTAATAAACCAACACAGATAACTAACTTCCCAGTGTGTTCCAAAGCCTGAAGGAGCTCATGGACTGACCACCTTAGATCACTTTATCTGGCTATTAGAAATTTCTGGGTCACATTTGTTATTCTGGTTTCTGAATAGATTACTTAACATCTTTCCACCAACAGAGGCCAAATTCTTCTGAAGACACAAATCAACATTAGCAGTAGTGGAAAAGCCTTTGTCCATTGGGCTCAGTTTTAGGAAACTGTGGGATGGGGGTGGACTCGGCTCTGCTGGACTGGATTGTGAGCCGAGGCAGCTTGGTGGGGCTGTGTTTAGACTTGGCCCTGGGGGGCTGGACTATTCCCTCCTCTGCTCTGAGTCTCACAGCCTTAATAAAACAGTGCTCCAGGAAAGGTCAAAAAACACGAGACACAAATTTTCACTATAAGTCTGTATGCTGAGAGCAGAGTGGGCGACCTGGGGATAGCTCGGGGATTTAACCAGCAAAGGTACTGGGGTGCGGTGGGAAACAACTTCTGCTTCCTCCTCCTCCTCCTCGTCCTCTGCGTCCTTATCCTCATCCTTGTGTTGTGAGGTCATACTTTTAAAGGAAATTTTGTAGAAAACGCTAGCAACGATTTTCTCTTCTGTTGCGTACTTCCCCTCCTTGTCCACATGCACAGTATTTTGTTGTTGCAACAGTTATGTGTACAGTTCCTTCTGTGGTTTTTAATATGGCACATCATAAACTTGTTTCTTTTTCAGGTATTAATTTTATCTTAGGAACACACAGTCTTCGTCACTTTCTTGTCACTGGGGCACCATACCCAACATCTTCAGCTTTACTTGGGCTCCTAGTTTCAGTGCTTTCTGTCCTTGCCCAGTTAGCAGGCAGCTCCAAGGCAGGCAGTGCATGGGAACTGCCTAGGGGGAGGGAAACTGTTTACCTCGTGCTGGCCAGGAAACAGAGACAGGGAAGAGCTGGGGAAGGGTTCAAGTCAACCCAGGCAACACATTCAGTGACCAGCCTCTTCCAACCAGGCCCTACCTCCAAATAGCATGTTCAGCTGTGGACAGAGGCCTTACTGGATTGATTCTCTGATGAGTGCAGAACCGTGTGATCCAATGGCCACCTCATAGCCCTGGCCCTGAAGGCACTAGGCTTTGGGGGGACACACCAGCTCGGAACTGTAACCTGCACCATCCACTTGAGTGTTTTCACACTCAGTTTTCAAAACTCTTTCCTTTCACACTAGAGACTTTGACCACACATCATCATGAACAGACTTTGGGAAAATGCCTCACTTGACTTCCTACTCTATCTTTTCAGAAATCGGTCCTGAAATTCTCAGATCAGGTCAGAATTGAAATTTCAAGCAGCTGGCAAATTTCTTGCCACATCTGGAGAGAAGGAGCTGCCTGGCAATGGAAGATATTTCTTGGCTCAAAATCTGGGCTGGCCAGTGCATGCTGCCGGCTATGCAGGATTCCCAGCTTGCAGCTCTGTGATCTCTCCAAGGTCGGGGTCTCACCAGTAGAGGTTCCCACCATCACGGATGGCCACCCCTCCTCATCATGTCGCCACAGGGGAGCCTCAAATGTCTCCTGGAGTTTGATTGTCAAGGCAAACACAGGGGTGAAGGAGACTCTTATGATGCAAATTCTCAAGATAACGAAGGAAGTCAGAACAGGAACTGGTATCTCAGCATCCATCCCTACCTGCTAGGCCCAGGGCTTTGCCTTTCCAGCTCAGCAGACACTTGACCCTAGGGACATGCACCTAAACCTTCACAGGTCAGGAAGGCCACTGGTGGCCAGTGGGACCCTCCCCTCCGGCCACTTCCCTCCTCCACACAGGAGGGGCTGTAACAGCAGCTGAAAGTGGCCTGTTTAGGGGAGTTGGGGAAACTTTCTTCTCTGGGAATTGCATGTGTTTTTTTTTGTTGTTTGTTTGTTTGGTTGGTTGGTTGTTTTTGGTACTAGGGATCTAACTCACAGCCTCACGCTTGCCAGGCAGGCACTTATGTCACTGAGCTAAATCCCTGGCCATTTGCATGGTTTCTTTCAGGCAGACGGCTACCAGGCACCACATCTGCAACACAGACAGCTTTGAATGAGCTGGCCTGGCCCTGTCCACCCCCAGGGAGAGTGACACACGTCAGTGTGGACAGTCACTCTACCCAAGCTTACCTCTTAGCTGTGGCTGCTCTACCTACCTGCCCACCATCCCTCTAGCTGTGGAATTGAGTTGCAAATACTGTTCAGCCCACAAGACAGTGTGGATGTCTAGTGTCAAGCACAGCAACACATGACAAGCAGTTTAAGAGCGTGCTAACTCACGCACTTGTCTACTAAAGGCAGACAGTTCCAGGCCTACCACAGGGCATGTCTCTACTACATCTGGTAACTCTTGCCCATCATCAGAGAGTCCTTCCCAGGGGTGGCCTCGGATCCTGACCAAAGGCTTCTCCTACCAGGGTGGGCTTCCTGCCTCTGTGGCTTCCTTGTGTTTGAGTTCAGCAGGCAGACACCACTCGGAAGGACTCTTTCATTAATTAGGGGTCTCTCTCCTTGGCTGTGTCCTCTGTCTCCACCCTGCAGCATCTGCTGCTGCAGGACCAAGTGCTCTGTGTCACAGATCTGTCCCCACAGTGTGGTTAGTCCTCTTTCATACATCACAGATTTATTCCCATTTCCCAGTTTGGAGCGGGCCCACAGCAGAGACAAAGGTCAAGAAGCCAGGCCTAGACCCCACCAGAATCCTGGTCATGCATGTTGTACAAAGGCTGAGACAGGTAGATTCAAATTCGCATGCTGGAAATGCTTGAAGGGGCTGGAGGGCCAGCTGCTATTGAAAGAGGGAGCAGACTGAGTGCACTGGGAGGCTGCAGGCTGAGGGTGTGCACACAAGGGGCTGGGCTGCTGCCACTTACTTGCATTTCCTGGTCACATTGTACACTTCATCCCAGTCACAGAACTATCACACATTCTAGTGATGTCACTCAAGCTAACGAGAGCTTACTGTGATGCCAGGTGCAAATGCTGGGCTGGGAAGTGCAATATTAATCGTGTGGTTCTGCATGGGGAGATAACAGATGGAGAGGCCAGGAGGTGCTTATGGGAATCTGGAGCCACAGCCTCACCATGTTGGTCACACACAGCTGCAGTTAAAGAAGAAATGTAGAACCTCATTCAGACTGGAAAGAATCTTAAAGATCATCTGGGTCAGCTCCCTCATTCTGCAAGTAAAAAAACAGCCAGAGCCTGAAAGCTGGCCCAAAGTCACACAGCAAAGCCACCGAAAGCCCAAACCAGATGCTAATCAAATAAGATATTTAGATATGAAGTATCTTTTAAAAACACTGCCATGAAGATTATTTTAGTGACTTGAGCATGGTATGGCCATTCCTCTGATGTCACTCTGCTCATCTACAAACTCACAGAAATGAGAGAAAATGCTTTTTAGTTTCCCTTGTAAGTCACAGCATGTGCCCTCAATCTGGTCCCTG
The DNA here is from genome assembly GCA_004027455.1 of Hydrochoerus hydrochaeris. Lineage (NCBI taxonomy): Eukaryota > Metazoa > Chordata > Mammalia > Rodentia > Hydrochaeridae > Hydrochoerus > Hydrochoerus hydrochaeris. The sequence goes on from PVLA01011069.1 coordinate 26,725, forward strand.
GCAGGTGATAGGCATAGTGGCGACTGCTGTCAGGAGATGGTAATCCTGAGCTGGGGGAGCCAGGGTGGGCAACAGCTGCCTTGCTGCAGGACAGCGCCCCGGTGAGGGTGGGGGGGTCCCATATGCATAGCTCACCCCCTGCAGGCAGCAGGAATCATGTTTCTCTTCCAGGGTGAAGAAGAAGCACTGGTGCTGAGGCTGAAAGGGACTGGCAGGAGACTGACCAGTGGCAGGAGGGCAGGGGCGCTGCACTCACATGTGCCACTTTGTCCTCAGTAGTGAGTGGAGATGCACACTCCGGGCTCAGCTGAGAGGTGAGCTTGGGTTAGAACCCCCTGCAGGCAGCCAGAGAGGGGGTTTCCTTCTGAGGGAGCGCACCCACCAAGCCGGGTCCACAGGTGGACGTGGCACTGCTGGTTCCTGTCTTTGGTTGGTGACTGTCCCCTGGCCAAAGGGAATGGGGAAGGGAGATGGGAGGGAGAGCAGCCCTTGCCCTGCTCAGACCCTCAGACTGAGCTAATTTCCAGACCTTGCCAGCAGGGACTTATTCTACCTCTATCCTGGAAATCTCAGAAGCTGTATGACTCAGAGCAGTCCCCAAAGACTCCTGAACCGAAGTGGACAGTTGTCAGCATCCGGGAACACCAAACTCCAGCCAGGGCCCCGATGACCTTAGGGCTTGGCTAGCTGTGCAGGTACCAAGTCACAGTGCCAGCTGTCAACAGAGAGGCTGAGCAGCCCGTGTGTCAAGCATCATGGCCTCTCCTCCTCCCCAGCAGCAGACAGTGTGATACAAGGAAGGCACTGAATAACATAGAAAGTCTTCGAATAAAACACGAGTGCTAAAATAAAATTTCCAATGAACGGGCTGAATAGAAAAAACGAACAAAAAGTGAGTAAATAAATTCTAACACCAAACTAAGAACCTCTCCCAAATCTCAAGGGAAGGAAAAAAGTAAATGCACAAAGAAAGTGCTCAGAGCCCTGTGGGTAAGGAGCTGGGTTCCTAAAGGTATCAAGTGACAATTTTAGAAGAAGAAAATGGAGAAGACTCAAATGGGGTACAAGACCTGGACAAAAGGTCAAGAATTTGCTACAGTTACAGGACTTTAACCATCAGCTCTAAAGGACCTACGCAATTCACCAAGCAGAATGAATCAAAAAGCAAAGCAACAAGCAACACTGGATAAATTGTAGTGCTGTTTCAAAGCATCAAAGATAAAAAAATTCTGATAACTTCTCAAGCATAAAGACAGTATACAGTATTTATCTATCAATGAGAAGAAATCTCCCTCAGAAACGTTAGGCAAAAGAGGACAGTGGGGAAATGGAGTGGGAGAAACTTCTCATGATAGAAGTTGAATCTGTGAGTAAGGTCCTCATTCTGTAAGAAGAATTAAATACAAGAACTTTAAAAAGTACTCTGATAAGTTTCCACCCACAGATTCTCCTGAAAGAATAGCTATAAGATCTGCTCCAGCAGAAGGAAACAAGATGCTAATAAGACAAAAGAACCCAGCAGTCATGGAGAATACATCAGCACCTGTCTTGTGAAATTAGAAATGATTATTAAAAGACACAGGAGTTGGTGGGAGGCAGGACTGAGAACTGAATCCAAAGCCTCATGCTGGCTTGGTCAATGAGGTACCCCTGAGAGGCTGAGGCAGGCCGATGGCAAGAGTTAGTGTTTTATCTCCAAAAATGGGCATCTGAGATGAACACACAGTTCTCAGAGAAAGATATACAAATGACAAATAAATACATGAAGAAATGTTCACCATCACTGGTCATTCGAGAAATGCAAATTAAAACAACATTGAGATTCCACCTCACTCCAGAAAGAATAGCTGCTATCAAGAAATCAACTGATAACAAATGTTGGCGAGGCTGCGGGGAAAAAGGAACATTGCTCCACTTTTGGTGGGAGTGCAGACTGGTGCAATCACTATGGAAATCCATATGGAGAATTCTCAGAAGACTAGGACTGGAAGCCCCATTCAATCCAGCTATTCCCCTCCTGGGTATTTTCCCAGAAGAACTGAAAATTTTGTATCACAGTGATATATGTGCACCCATGTTCATAGCTGCACAATTTGTGATAGCTAAATCCTGGAAACAACTGCAGAGTGGATGAAAAAGATGTGGCATTTTTATACAATGGAATATTATTCAGCTTTAAAAAAGGATGATCTTGAGGCCTTCATAGGTAAATGGAGACAACTTGAGACTATCCTCATTAGTGAAATAAATAAGAATCATATTTGTAAATATCATATTGTGTCTCTAGTATAAAAAGTAAATAAGAACTATAAGTGTAATAAAACCAAAATGTGTAATTGCTATTGTAAAAAAGAGAGGAAAAGAAAGTGCTCTAAGGGATATAACTGCATGTATGTTTGAGTGTGTAAAATAGATGACCATATTGCTGAATCTTTGTTGGATCTTTGAGCAGAACTGTTTGTAGTCTGGCTGTTTGAATGTTTACTATGTACCCTTTAACTTTGTAACTTGAATAACAACATCCAAGATGATAGTATGTAATTTATAAATTACTGATTTCTTAATGGGGCTTTTTCTCATTTTCCTTTTTTTTCCTTTCTTTTTCTTTCTTTCTTTTAGAATTCTGTATTATTGCTACCCTTTTTTCTGTTTTGCTTTTTTTTCTTCTCTTTAAAAAAATTTTTTAAATGTATAATTGCTATTGTAAAAAAAGAGGAAATAGGAAGCACTGTAAAAGATATAGCTGCATGTATGTTTAGGTGTGTGGGATTGATGACCATATTTCTAGGTTCTTGTTGGATTGTTGAACAGATCTGTTTGCACCCTCACTGCTTGAGTGTCCACTTCATGTGCTTTAATTTTGTAACTTGAAAAACTATTTCTAAACGAACAATATGTAATTTATAAACTAGTGATTTCTTACTGTTTATCTTTTCTTGAAATTCTGTAATATTTCTATCTTTTTTCTGTTTTTTTCACTTTAAATTAAAAAAAAAGAGTGTTTTATTAAACCAGAAATCTAAAAACTTAACAAAGCAGTCACCTGTATGTAACCAAACAAGCCAGACGGCCCAGTAACATGAAATGTGAGCTGATTTTTAAAACACAGGAAATCCAGAGGAGGCTGCCACGTGTGGACCTCACTTCACTGGAGGGTGGCTCACCAGTGTCTGCAGAGTAGAGTTTTCTATTCCCTTCCCCTCAGCAGTTCTGCTTTTAAGGATTTATTGTAAAGGTTTTCACTCACAAATGTGCAAATATACTGATGGCTGTAACATTTATAATAGCAGAAAATTAGAAATTATATATCAGTTCAGGAAAGGCATTCAATAAATTATAGTAACCTATGCAAAGGAATATTAAGTCACTTTAAAAATAAAAAGATAAGTGTATGTGAATCTATGCACATCTCAAAATAAAGTGGTCTCCTAAATACTGCTATGGAGTGATCTCTAAAATGATTGATGGTAAACAATTTAATGAGTCTAAGACAATACCATTGCCTAGAAATAACACTGTGCTGATCTTCCTAATTTATCTCGGGGGTGCATGTAAGAAACTGTTAAGAAAGTTATGTCTGGACAGGATAACTAGTGGTCATCAAGTTTGTTACCTCTGTATGTATCACCTGTTCAGAACAATGAAACAATTCATTTAGTCAGCAAGGTGACCCCTTGCAGGCCCTACGTGGCCCTCCATTTTCTGCCCCTACATGTCACCCTGAGTTGTATGAATTTTCTTAGCAGACAAGACTTTCAAAGTCAGAGACCACAAGCACTCACCGTGGTGTGGTGCGATGTGTGTAGTATCTAGAATAAGGTTCTAGAGTCAGACTGCCAGACCTCAAATGCTGCAGCTCTTACAGACTATGCAGCCCTGGGGAAATAACTAACCCTTTCACCGACTCCATTTCCCATCTGTAAAATGAGAGCAATCGCATCACCTCTCTTATATGGTTTTGCAAGGGTTAAGTGAGATGTATCAGAAGACAGGTTCCTGGCACATGAGATGTTCTAAATCATTATTAGTGTCGGGTGCCCTGTCCATGGTCAGAGGAGAATGGCACAAGCCCGGGGCATGGCAGCACCCGCAGTGTTCACGGAGCAGGTACAAGCTGGTCCCCTTGAGATCGGATGCTGACAGCGCTGCACTTTTTCTGCTTCGCTGGTAGACAGTTCTGAATAGTTCCACTGTCTGTAGCCAGATGACCCAACGTGATGAGGGAGACGGCTACTTTAGGAGAATTGAAAGCAAGACTAAGATATTTTTCGTTTATCTCAAGGATCGAGATAACTCAAATAACAGATTCTCAGAATGAGGCTTAGTTTCCAAGATTTCTGATACAGAAGCCAGGTTTGATCTGATCACAAAACTGTACCTAAATCACCGGCAACGCACCACAGCACCAGTGGGTTTTCTGTAAGTACACTTCCGACCGGCTTTCTTTTGCTGAGCTCTCCTTTGTGGGCACCATTATTTAGGTATGCTGAATGGAGATCAGCTTTCTCTTTGAAGTTCAACCTAGTGGAGAAAATATTAGATCAGCAGCCAAGATGCCCCTCTCTCCAGATGACCTTGACAAAGTCATTTCATTCACAGTGTGGGACTTTGTCCTCCCATCTGTCAAGTTGTGATAAGAAAACTAATAGATTCAACTCCGACTCTGTCATGAGGATATTATGAGGTTATGGCTGAACTCTGGGCTTGGGAGCTGTGCAGATAAAACACACGGTAATTCAGGACATGTGTAGGCATTGCTTACATGTCAGGCCCGGCACTTAGTTCTGGGAACATAGAACTGGATGAGCTTCGTGTTAAGTTGTACAAGGACAACCACATCGCTTGGCAGCCATTTGCTGAGCTCTTACCGCTTCCAACACTGTTTCCCTTCGTGGGACGGTTCAGGGATCCGCCTTCAGAGACACATGGGTGTTTCCTGGCATGACAAGAACAGGCGGAAGGAAGGCTGGATACTTTGTTCAGGGAGTCAAGTTTCAGCTTTCATTCTTCAATGAAAGTGATGGCATCTATGAATGACCTAAGCAATGCTGTGTAACTGTAATCTCCAAAAGGAGGAGCTCTGGTTTCTTTACAACACATGTGACAGCTTCCCATTTGGAGTCTGCACATCAATAGGCAACAAGAATGAACTGTGTCCCCCAAAGTGTCATGCCCAAGACATTCGTCTCCCCACTTACCCTCACCGGGACAGCAAATCACCCTCTCTCCCTATCACAGGGGGGAAATTAAACCACTCAAGTCCTGGACCAAACTGTGTTCCCTCCCCACTTCCAGCATGGAGGATCTTCCAGGAACCCCTTGCAGGAGGTGTAACCTCTTCCTGCAAGAAGTTAGGGAATGGAGTCTGAGTAGTGCCATACCCGCCAAGGGGCCCAGACCCCACCCCACCCAGTCTCCTTGCTCAGTGAGCTGCTTCATAGCTTCCTGTTGCCCAGGGTAGCCTGGGTTTACAGGGGAGAAGGAGAAGCAGGAGTCCTGGGGGCTGGCGAGGCTTGCTGCCATGGCTGCCTCGCCAAGCTGCCCTTCGTCCTTCCCAGCACAGCAGGTTCCAGGAGTGCAAAGCTGGCCTCTCAGGCACAGGTCAGGACTCTGTGAGTCTGTCTGCCTGGACAGGAGAGAAGCTCATTGGAAGCGGTGAGGCCAGAGAATCAGGCTTGGAAGATGCACAGGAGGGGCCTGCAGAGAACCGGGCTGGAGCACAGGCTGGACTCAGGCCACCGTCACACTGCAGGAAGGGCCTGTTCATGCTTTGAGCCCAGCCCTAGGCTCCAGGCGCCACTGGGGTGCAACAATTCCTGGTCGTCACTGGGTTCTTCTACTGCCCGTCTGGCTTCAGATTCACAGTCTTGAGGGAGAGCAAGGGCTGCGTTTGCGTAGGCTGTCTGCCCCTGTCTACCCTGCCCAGGTTCACAAGGGCAGCTTCTCAAGAGAAGAAAAGCATTTGGAAATTGATTGTAAAGATCAAAATGGCCACTGCAGCACCTCTGCTTGGGAACACTGTTTGCACAGAAGCAGGGCAGAATCCAGCAGCCCACAGATTAATCCAGGTGGAGTGAGCCCAGGTTCCCAGAGGTAAGTACAGGTTCTGCCACTCAGGTGGTCTGAAGAAACCCCTCAGCACCAGCCAGACCTGGGAAGCTCTGAGCTCTACCCCTAGCAGCCGTTCCAGGACACTTAGGAGGAAGCCTGCCTGGGGCTGCGGATGGATTCAGAGACTCAGCTGTTGGTTCAAGCCTACGTCCTGGTTCAGGGCTGCTCTCGAGTCCGCAGCTCCTTCCGGAGCCCACTGGCATGACTGGCAACCTGCTGATGCCAGTCTCTGCCCTCTGAACTCCCAGCCAAGGAGTCAGGCTGGAGAGCTGCTCTGCCTCCACCTCACCCCAGGTTTGTGTCTCACGCAGATGTTGTTGTTCCCAAACTCATCCCAGCAATGCAGTCCCACTGGGAACAGGAATTAGATAGATTAAAAATCTTTCCTTGAGAGACAGAGGGTAGATACTATTTTTTTCTACTGCTTGAAACCATTCTTAACCCTGAGATTTATTTCTGCTTGATGTATATCCGTCTAAGCCTTTAGACAGGATGTGGGAAGCCGGGGGTCAGGGGAGGCTACACAGGCAGAAGACAGCCTCAGAGGCTGGCGACCGCCCTGGAGCACCCAGGAGCCAGGAGGGTGCAGAGGAGAATTGGAGATCAAGCTGCTAATCATTTTTCTTTTTGTCAGCCACCAAAGCAGCATCTAAGGAGGCTATGGCTCATCCCCTCAAGCTAGGGGAGGGCAGCTTCCCTGCACTGAGCCCTTGTTCACTGGATAACTTCTGCCTAGATGCTCAAGGTACAAGGACCCTTCCTTCCTATCCTCTCCTGCTTTTTTGCTTCTCTTCCCTTCCCTTCTCTGCTATCTTTCCTCCCTTCTTTCCTTTCTTCTCCTCCCCCCGTCCCTCCTTCTCCTCCCCTCCCTTCCCCTTCCTCTCCTCCCCTGCTGCCCCCTCTCAGGTTTCTCTCTCCTCTCTCTGCAAATGTAAGAGCCATGAATGTTTGCTGGGTCTGCCGTGGGGCTTGCACTTGTACTTCTTCAATCTCCCCCAATCCCCACGAATCCTCTTCTTCTGCTTCTATGGATGATGGGAATGAGGCTCTAGAGAAGTTGAGAAAGGATTTCAAGGAAAAGCCTATGGGGCCAGCAGGGAGCGGAGACAACACCTTTGTTTAACAATGCTGCCTGTGTCTCAAGCCAAAAGAGCACAAAGGAAGAGGTCCTGCGGGGAGCCCACAGGGCACAGGAAGTAGAAGCAGAAGCAGGACAGGCTCTAGATACTGACACAGTTGCGTCCCCCTCTTCCTTCTCCGTCTGTTCCAGACCTAAATAAAGTAAAGTAAAATAAAACAAAGTACTTTTATGTACTTGGGATATAGTGCCATGAATTCACACCACTCCAATTTAATGCCTTGGGTCCAAGGACAAACAACCTTTGATTCTGCTGTCATAAGAGGTGCAGAGCTGACTTTCCCTCTCCCACCTGGGATGACATGGGGTGTCCAGAAATACCTGTGAAGAGGCAGAGGCAGGCAGAACTCCTCTTCCCAACAGCACTGAATGGGGAGAACACCTGCGTTTGGTGTCAGTTTCCATAACTGTCGTCAATACCCAAGGCGATTCACTTACAAGACACCAGGGCAATGTTGGTTCACAGTTTTGGATGTCCCAGTCCAAGAGCAGGTGGACCCACTGCTTTGGGCTTTGGATGGAAACAGAGAGTACATGGTGGCCTTAGCTGCTTATCACATGGCAGGAAGCAAAAGACAGAGAGGTGGCTGGCGTCCCATGGCCCCAGTGGCCTCTAAGGGCTTTCCACTGGGCTCCTCTTCCTGCAGGTGGCACCTAATCAAGGACCTAGCTTTAATATCAGGGTCTTTGGGAGACACATGAGTCCAAATAATAACAGTAACAATAACAGTAACAGTACCGACTGAGTGTCTCCTGGAGAAGAGTGAGTTACCAAATGCAAAGCAGGAGCAATACTTCCCACAGACCTGGAGACTTGGGGAGATCAGTAGCCAGCCAGCCACAGCAGGAGCCTTTGCATCTGTAAGCAGCCCCAGCCAACTTGTAGCTCCAGTGGAGCCACTGCCTAACTTCACATTCCTTTTGTGCTATTTAAAGTTTTAAGAGTTACATGGAATTTCTTTTTTTCCTGAAAAGTTTAAGACATCGTGCTTCAGTGACACATGCGTGTGTTTATAGCAGCACAATTCATAATAGCGAAGTCCTGAGAACAGCCTGTATACCTACCTACAATAGATGACTGGATAAGGAAAATGTGGTGGCTATAAAGAAGGGTATGAGAGACATTCGCAGGAAAATGGATGCACTGAGAAAATATAATGTATCTCTCATCTTAGTAAGGCAAAGTACAAATAAAGAGAAAAGTGAAGGATAGAAGGAGACATGGGGATAGGTCTCTTGCTGATGGGAAGGGATCTAGGGGTCCAAGGGTTTAGGGGTCCAGGGGTTTAGAGGTCCAGGGGTCCAGGGGTCCAGGGGTGAAGCAGGAGGGGAGGGAGAATAGGCAGAGTGAAGATGCACCAGGTACAAGGTCCTCCTAACTGGGAACGTGGACATCATGTACCATAAACATGAACTAAGATTAACAATGTCAGCAAGAACGAAAAGGAGGAAAAGGAAACTAGAAGAGGAAAGAGAGGGAGAGGGGACTAAGGAAAGAAGTAAGTTATATTATGCACACGTACCAGCTCCCTGAGATGAGTGTAAGACACATGTACTGCAAACAGCACTAATAAAACAATTTAAGAGTTGTTTTCTAAAAGCCTTTCAGGAAACCTATGTGGGGACTTGGATAGATTTTTCATGCCTTCTGAGCTTTAGGAAGCTACGGTTTTCTCTCAGGAAACGCGTTCGTGAGGGTGTTCGTGAGGGTGTTCGTGAGGGTGTTCGTGAGGGTGTTTCCGGAAATGGGTTAGTGGGAGCCAGAGCAGGGGACTTCACATCGCTCCCCAGGGTTTGGCCTCTCGACTCGGGAATAAGTGTCTACCTGCTTAGATCTCCATCACTGACCCTTTAAACTCAAAGGCGACAGGTCCCGCAGGGTTCGAGATCTTCTCGGCTGTCTGTCGCCACACAGGCCTCTCACGGGACCCCAATCCCTGGGATTCTGCTCCTGCTTTTACCAAGAGCAACCCTGGGACCAAGGGACAGACCTCCTTAAGAAGTACTTAACAATTTAGGATCCCTGGGCAAAGTACAAACCTCACCCTTTAAAATCTTCAGCCCTCCCGAGAAGGGGTCTGAACTTGTCCCACAGTGAGGACATGCAGGCAAAGGGGAGCCTCTCGTCGTCGTTGCCAGCACCTGTCACTCCGCGAGACTCTGCAAGAATCGGTGATGCCCAGATTTTCTGGGCACTGCATTGAGGCCGAGCCAGGCAGCCGGCAGGACGGGACCCAGCGCGCCCCACCTGGAGAGGGGCCCGCCTGCCCTGTGACCCAATGGGCTCAGCTTTCTCTCTAAAACAGACTATGGGTGTGTACTCCGGACTTACCCGGTTCCAATCCATGTGTCCACGTGGACTTGTGGGACTACGCGTGTGTGCCTGTGCGTGAGCGTGTGTGTGCTGTGTGTTGTGTCTGGAAGGGTCACGTGCCCATCAGTCGCCCCAGTCTGGGTACCTATGAGACTGGCACCCGCCAAGAAGGGAATCAATGAGCCCAACGACTGCCCCCTGGCCAGGCTGCGAGCTGCACAGCCGCGGCCGCCTGAGGCCGCGGTCACCTTCGGCGCGGGCGGGGGTCCCTGGCGCGCGGCTGGACTCAGCTTTGCTCCCGGAGCCCCGGCCGGGCCCGCCCCCGGGAGCGCGCAGTCTCCGCCGTGCGCCCGGCCGGCGCGGTGGGGCAACTCCCGGCCCGTGACGCGGCGGGACCGAGGCCATGCGCGCCGCGCCCGCGCCCGCCACCCCTAGGAGCCGGGCGCGCACGGCGGCCGCCGAGCCGGGGCTGCAGGCCGGAGGGCGGCGCGCAGGTGGGAACGAAGCGGCGCTGCGCGGATCTCCTTCCTCTTCCTCGCCTCTCCCGGCGGCGCAGCACCCGCGGAGGTGACTGGGGCGCCGGGGGCGGGTCGCGAGCCACGTGCACGCGCGCGTGCGGTGCCAGGTGCGGCCGTGGCGCCCCCGGCCGGGCCGGGGCGCGGCGCAGGGACCTGTCCGCGGGAGCCTGGCCGAGATGGGAGCTGGGTGCGCGTGCAGGGGCAGAGAAGCGTCGCGGTGTGGGGCAAGTTTCCCGGGTGGGAATCCATCCGTGGCGTCAAGTGCGGCGCAGAGCCCGACCGACCCCAGCGGCAGCTGAGCCGGTTCCCCCGCGCGGGCGGGCTGGCCGAGGACCCGGACGAGAGGGCTCTTCGGGGAGACGGGGCTCCAACTTCGCCCGCGGGCGCCGGGCGTCGGGCCTGGCCGGGGGTGCTCGGGCTCGCGTGCTCGTCCCCCCCGCCCTGGGGTTCCCGGGGCTCGGAGCCACCAGAGTGACCCCGGTGCGCGCGGCAGGGCGCCGGAGCCTTCGCGGCGTTCCCGCGCCTTGCGGCTGGATCGCACTCAAGCCGCTGTCATTCTGCTGGGAGACCGTGTTAAAAGGCCGTCTGCACAGTAGGGAAGGTGCTCCTTTCAGTGGGGAGTAAGTAGTTTTTGGCGAAGTCCTCAGGGGAGGGCAGAAACCCAGTCTGCGAGAGAAGACACAGACTTTGCGCCTATTTCTGCCATGCATGCGGCGATTTGAGCATCTAGGAGCCGGCGGGGCCCTGCGGCTGCCCTGTGTCTGTGAACCGCCTCGGCTGCTGGGCTCTGCCGCGATTTTGTGCGCGGCCTGAAGAGTTTCTGGGAGGCGTTGTGGCCCCATACGTGCCTCGCGGTGCACCCAGCCTTCCAGCAGTCTATGCACGGCCCACCCTTCCCTCCGTGTGATCGCGGAGTCCCCGCAGCCTTCTCGCCTGGAGCTGCCAGCCTTGCCGCGGCCGCGCGCCCTCCGTGAGCTCCCGGCCAGCGGCTCGGAGTCTGTGAATATTTTCAGGGATTGTGGAAACGAGAGCCGTGGGTAAAGCAGGCGAGTAGGGCGCTGGAGTTGTACAACCCCCTCGCATGGGCTCTCTCTTGTGCCCACCAGGAGGAGGGTAGGGTGCCTGAGAGTGGGGCGTCTGCAGAAACAGCTCATTTGGAGATTTCACCGGAGCCCGGAGGGAAAGCCTCAAATGTCTGGTAAATAAAGTCTGATTTTTATTGTGTATGTGAGACATTCGTGCAGATCTGAGACTGTGTGAAAATAAATGTCAGTTGCCGGGAAAAGAATAGATCAAACAGTTCATTTGCATTTCTGATGAGTTTAGTGAGGCCGTGTTGTAAGCACTTAATACATGGAAGAGAGACAAAGGCTTCTTTGTCGGTGTTGTGTTCCTTTTGAATTTTAGGTATGTAGTGTTTTCCTCTCCCTGGCCAATGCCAGGAGCCAAATTGATGTGCCTTTCCAGCCCTTGAAAGCTGCTGTTATTGTTAACTCTCTGGTATTTGGGCTGAAACGCGCAGCGCCTGGGAGGTCATTTCTGCCCCTCTGTCTCCAGCGTGGAGACTTGAGCTGGGGGTTCTCAGGCAGGAGCTCCGCTGGATGTGAAGGGGAAGGCGCCTGCCGCGATGGCCGTGCTGCAGAGCAGGATGCATCCAAAGACAGGAGAGGGAGGGGAGGTCCGGCGGCTCCAGCGAGGCCATGTGCATCCCCAGGCGGCAGGGAGAGCTCCCGTCCTCTGTGGACAGCTTGCAGATGCCCATGATGAGCTCTGATGTTCAAGTGTTTGCTCAGGGAGCTTGCTCTGCCTACTCCGTGTAAATCAAAGAGGATAGGAAAAAGGACTCCTGAGTTCGGGGCAGGAGAAGCAGGTGGCTGCTGCCTCAGGCAACCTTCTCACTCACTGTGTGACCTGGTTAAGTCACCTAACTTTCCTGTACATTTATTGTCACATATGTAAAACAAGAGCACATCAGACTCTTATCCAATGCCCCTTTCCCTTTTCTCTTTTAGAAGATCAGAACCCTTTAAGTTAAATCTTGTGTGTGTGTTGAGGATGTGGAGCTATCCAAGGAGTCTTGGCAGCCTTTTCTTTTTTCTTTTGTAACAGTGTCGTGTCTCCCTGTGCAGTTCAGACTGGCCTGGAGCTCACTTTGTAGCCCAGGCTGGTCTCAAACTCACAACAATCCAGTGCTGAGATTACAGGCGTGAGCCACCACGCCTGGCCTGGCAGCCTTTCCACACTTCCAAGGTGTCTGAGGCATGCCTGACCATGCAGCACCCAGCTTGGGAGTCACTCTGGAACAAGGCTCCGTCCCAGTGCTTCCAAAAAAAGGTTGCAGTCCATTGGCTGTGCGTTCCATGTGTTGTGGAGCTTTTCCTGCACAGGCTTCCTGCCACAGCACCTCCAGGACCCCTGGAGGCTTTGAGAGCTGTGTGTGAGTGGTGCTTAGTGAGTAAGTGCCACTCGACCAGGAATAAAGACGGGTGAGAGTGTTTTGACTGAGCAGGACTAGCCTGGGTCCACCGTGTTGTGGATGGCACAGTATGGGGCCTTTGCTTGTTTGTTTGGTGCCACTGGCTGGGGTACTGTTTAACATATTGAGAGTTAACCCTGGAAAGACTGCCTGAAGCAGAGTCGGTTTCATTCGTACGTCGGTCACCAGCCCCACATAAAGATTCAGTTCCTTCTCCTTTCTCCACACAGGAGGGCTGTGTCTCCTTGCTCACTGTAGCCAGATGCAGCCACACGGCTCTTCCGCAAGGGAAGGCATGAGAGTCCACAGATGCCTGGCCGTGCTCCTCTTGCTCTTGGCCTGAGCTTCTGAGGTTGCTTCCTCGGCAGACACGGAAGAAGTTCTGCAAAATCCCTTCCACCACGCAGTGCAGATGAGGAAGAAGCTGTCAAAGTCTGGGGCTGCTGTTGTCTCAGCACATCCCAACCTGTGCTGGCCGATGTTGCGTGTGCAGAACTGAGGCCAATGCCTGTGCAGGTAGCAGAACTGTCCAGGGAGGCCTGTTGTAGCTGAGCTTCATGAATTTATGGGAGTCAAGGACAGGTTGTGAGTGTCACAGTGAGGCAGGTGCTTGTCATTGTGACTGGTTGGAGAGAAGACACAAGATGGCCCACAGCCTGATGGACAGGCTATAGAGTGCTAGTATAAGACGTTAGAGGGAAGATGGGGCCAGATAAATGTTCCAATCAGGGAGGAACGCCCATGCAAGCCAGATAGTAAGCAGATGCCATGCTGCAGGCTGGGAATTAAAGCCAGGGACATCTGTGGGATGCATCCACAGAGCAGCGTCCTGCATGGCTGTGACCTGATGATCAATTCTTCTTTCCCCTTTGGAGTGGACAGGTCACACAACACTGCACTTCCAGCCTAAAATGCTGGCCATGATTGCTGCAGGACTTGGTGGCACTGCTAGCATTTCCTGTGATCTCAGCCAGCGAGAAGCCCCACACTTGGCCTGAGGGACAGCCAGAGGAAGGGTTCGCCCTTTCTACCTGCCCCTTGCTTTGTGTCTGCCTGGGCCTCTGGTGGCTCAGAAGATGTGGTGACCAGATTAAGCCTGTCAGTAACACTAGGGTTTCCATAAACAAAAGATGTAAGCAGGATACTAAAGGTACACATTATATGTTTACCTGAGGAACTGAGAAAAGGAGCCTGAAAGTCCACCAGGCCCACATCAAACAAACAAGTGGGGTTAGGCCAGGACAGTGGAGCTGGAACCCAGGATGTCAGGGGCGTCAGATCTGAAGGAAGGGACCATCCTGGGGAGGTGGCATATGGGTAAGGAGCAAGTGGGCTGGGTGTGGGCAGAGGGTTTGTGATGTGTGGAGGTAGCTATTGGTGTGGGTTTGTTTGTCAGTGTTATAGGTAAGCAGTGAGTGGTGTAGGCAGTGTGTCAGTGGTGTTGGAAAGGACCTGCAGTGTGGGTAGATTGTTAGAGGTGTGGGTAGGTGGCAGTGGTGTGGGGTAAGTGTTGTTGGACACTCGGTTTGCTCTGCTTCCTTTTTGGGAAATTCATTCAGCTGCAGTGCCCCTCAGACCGTCTCTGGCCATCTGATTTAAAACTAACTTTCCTACCCTGTGTTTTCTGACTGCCTCTTGTTGTCCATGGCATTTTCCACCATGTGATCAACTGTACTTTTGACTTCTAAATTTTGCTTATTATCTGTCTTTTCCACTAGAGTATAAGCTGGTGAGGGTACAGTGTTTGTCTTGTTGCTTGTCTGCCTTTTACCCTGCTGTATTTCCCCTAGATTGAACAGTGCCACATTTGGGCTTACAAAAGAAATATTTCTGAATGAGTAAACAGCTGTCTCATTTGAGCCTGTTAATAACCCCAGGAGGAGGGGTCAGTAGCTTCCTTTTAAAGATAAGAGAACCAAAGATCAGAGATTATCATTTATTTTCCCAGGTACCCACTGCCAGGATTTGCGTGCAAATCCTTCCCTTTTCATTTTTGCTAGAAAAGCACATATTTAGAGCATTAAAGCAATACAGATCTAAAACAGAAGTAAAAAACAGTACCCAGAGACAACTACTAACATTTTACTATATAGGAGTTGATATGTAAAATTTTATGTATTATTCTATACCATTCAGCAGCATACTTTTCCATTAAAAATATATTAAAAATTAAGTATACCAATAAATACATTTGGCCAGTGCGATTTATTAAAGGATGCACAGCAATCCATTATGTCAGTGTGCTGCAATTTTATGCTTCCAGCTGCTGCATACGGAGGTTATTGTTCAGTTTTTTTCTTCTTTTAAGCAACTCTGAGGAGAACGTATTTGTAGCACTTTTACACATAGCTGGTTATTTCCTTTGCATAAATTGAAGCGTGATTTCTTTCATTTAAAGGATATGTATATTTTTGAGTTTTATTGAAGATTATTTCATACAATAGCTGTACAAATTTATACTTTCTCAGCAATATATGGAAATGCCCACTTGCCCTAGTTGCCCTAAGAGTGATAGACACTTACATCTTTTCCAGTAGCAGCGATGTGAGTTCTAAATTCTGGGATCAGTATGCTGTGTGTTGGTGATGAGGAACAATAGGCATGTTAGTAGCTTTACAGTACTGAAAACCTGAACAGTCACCTTATTAAAGGCAAAGATTTTGGCTCTGTGTGTGGGACTTCTAGCCCAGGGTCACTGGTCCTGTGGCTCTGGGCCTGTGGCAGCTCTTCATGGCGGGAGTGTGTGGTAAAGAAGGGTTGTTCTTTCACCGCATGGTGGCCGAGAAACATAGAGCAGAGAGCCTAGGTCCCATGACCCTTCCTGGATGTCCCCTGGTGACCGCACATCCACTAGGACCCAACCCTGAGGGGTCCACCAGCCCCTGTGGTGCTGTGGGCTGATAACCAAGCTTCCACACATGTGCTTTTGGGGAATATTTATCCAGACAGCAGTATGCAAAAACCTCATGGTATTTGGTATTTTCCACTTTGAAAAAAAAAAACAAAAAACTTTTTGTTTCCTTTTAGATTCATAAATGATAAAATAATCAAACAACTTGCAGTTTTTTTATTATGTGCACATTTTCTTTGCTTTACTTTATAAATTGACAATTTTTCTTTTGAGTTGTTCATCCTCAATTTTTAAGAGCTTTCAGTAAGATGTAAGAAGTTTGTTTTCTGAGCTGGACATGGTAGGGCTTGCCTGTAAAGCCCAGAACACTGGGAGGCTGGGAAAGGAGAATCACAAGTTCAAACCCAACCAGAGCAATTTAGTGGCCTAGCAAGACTATATCTCAAAATTAAATAGAAACAAAAGGGAGAAGGTGAATGAGAGCAAGAGCGAGAAAGAGTGAGAGAGACGGAGATAGCAAATGAGTGAGCTGGGAAAGCAGAGCAGTGCGAGGCTGAAATTTTAATCCCCACTATAAAAAAAAGTTTGATTTCTGTCTTTCTTGTTTTATTGTTTTTGGCATGGTACATCAGTCATTTTCATTTATCCAAGTGGGTCAATCACTTAATTATGTCAGCTTTGGGGTCTTGTGTGGAAACTGCTTTCAGAACCTCTCATTCTCTCAATCTGGACTAGCATTTGCTCATTTTCACTTCAGTTTTTGAATATGGCAAGTAGTAAGGGTCAAATTGTTTTATCAGTTGATTCGCTGATCATTCCAGTAGTAGGTAGCCAGTAAGCCAGTTGACACAATGATGGTGTGAACGATGTTGCTTTCCTGGGCACATCCTTCCCAGGTGCCGGACCTGACCTGGATCTCTGTTGGCTTCTTGTGCTTCTGCCCTGTTAACCCCATCAAGTTAGAGAAACTCGTAGTATGTTTTAATATTTGGCCAGGCAAATGGGTTGCCATTCTGAGTGGAATTCTTAGCTAATTAACTTAAAGCAAATAATTATTATTGTTCCCGCTAACACACAGAGCCTCTCCCCATAATAAAGGAGGAAAAACCCCAGAAAACCATAAACAATAGAAAAAATGTGTTGTCAGTTCTCCTCGGAGCTGCTACCGTTTAGAGTCTTACTTAGGCACTGTTTTCTGATAACTCCACTTTTGATAGGTCTCAGTCAAACGTGGTAAGTGGCAAATCGTTTTCCTAGTTTTACAATGCACTTTTCAATGAGAACACATTTCAAAAAATTAAGTACAGAAAATGATCTAACAGATAGTGCTGTACAACTAGGATTAAATGAATGTTAGTGGTTTTTGTTTTTAGGAAAAGACTGTTGTGGTTCAAATGCCACCTACCTCTCTTGGTGGTGGTCACCCTCTTTCTCTGCTGGGAGAGCCTAGCCCAGGTTACAGGGGTGGCTGAGCCCAGGGCATTTGGAATGGGACTAAGGCTGGCATGATGAGCTGATCTCTTCCCTGCAGCTTGGCGTGAGTCCTGCAGGCAGCGCAGCTGAGCTCAGGAGCAGAGCGGGCCCTGCCGCCAGATGGCAGCGACCCTGGCTCCCACGGGAGGAGGCTATGAGCTTGTGTGAATGTTTGTGTGGACAGGCAGGGAACCACACCCATACCCAAGAGGAAGTAGGGCCCAACCACATCCATACCCAAGAGGAAGTAGGACCTGGGCCCGGTCCTTCAGTGGGGGTGTGTGGCTGACGTTTTTGTCTGCAGCAGCGTAGGCCTGTGGCTAGGCTTCCCGGACATCTAGGACATCCCGGTCACAGATGCCACCCTCCCAAACTGTATTTCAATTGTGCATGCTTTCGTTTTAATGTATACATTCCCAAGCCATCTATTTTTTTTTTCTAGTTGCATCTATGATATGGGAGATCCCTTTCCAACTTTCTTTGTCCAGGCATTCTTACATTTTTGAAGTTCATCTTTAAATATTTATATTGTAAATAAGTTAATTTGTATTAGTGCTGTACCATATTCCTTATGCGAGTAAACCTAAGTTTATGAATTTCTCTGGTGTATTCATTGTCTATAAAAAGTGCTTCATGGGGCTGGGGATATGGCTCAGTGACATAGTTCCTGCCTGGCAAGTACAAGTTTGTGAGTTCAATTCCCAGTACCAAAAACAAACAAAAAAGTGCTTCATAAGTCTCACCATCTGTGGCCCGTATGTTTATTTGGGGTAGATACCAAAAGCGGGCTTGGAGGGCCATCCTTTTCTTACTTTGACCTTAGCTGTGATGCACAGTTGCTCTTCAAAGTGGTTCTTCAAACACCTGGCAGCGTATGAGAGAACTGGCTTGTATCTTCCCACTACTTTGGTTTTGCTACCTAACAAGTCTATGGCTCCATTGCTGTGTTCACCCTTAATTACATGAAGGGCAGCCCCAGGTGGCACTTACACACGTGAGCTGAGCTTAGTCTATGCGGCTCAGGTCTCACTGATCTGTGGAGTGACTTTGTGGCCTTGGGTAAGTTCCTTCCCTGCTCTGTGCTGGCATGAACTCAGTCATAAATAGCCATCCTTTTAGTTCCAGGTTCATGTTTGTGTGAGATTAAGTGAATTTTGCCAAGTGGCATACAGTCCTATCTGAGACATAGCAAGTTGTCTTCAAATGTTGCCTGTCATTGTTTATTTACATCTTTTTTCACATCCTTCTTCCAGTGATTTTCTAGTTCCAGTTGTCGTTTCAGAGAAGTTAGCATAGGTTTTGATAATCTCTGCTTAACCTCACTGTTTTATCTTACAATATTTTTTAAATTTTTTGTTTGTACTTACTGTGCCGGATTTTTCCTAGTTCTAGAGTGGAAGACTTAGTTCACTGACTTTCAAACGTTTATCCCAATACTCATATGTCAGTAGCAACCTTCTAGACAGTTTAGCTGTGCCTCACATGTTCTCACTATGTTTAGTTATATTCTAATTTCTACTATGATTTTTTTTTTATTACACATAGTATGAGCTACTATGTGTAGTTTATACCTATGTGTTTAAATTTCCATGTGTTTAGGGAGAGATTTTTGGGCATTTTATTGCTTTCTTTAAAAAATTCTCTAGAGAATATAAATGTTTTGTCTGAAACATTTTTGTGTAATGTATGGCCAACTTTTACTTTGAAAGAAATATTATTGTTCCTTTACAATCTTACTGTGAAATACTTTGCTTTTCAAAAAGACTTCTGCTTTTTTACTGTTTGTCCAGGATATTCTGCATGATCAATAGAGTTAATGGTGTTGTTCTAATATTTTACTACAAGCAAAATATTTTTTCTTTGCTTGAGCCACCATTTTCTGTGAGAGGTGTTTTAAAATCTCTAATATGACTGTGAGTTTGACATCAAACTTGTGAGGTTTTGCTTCATATATTTTGAAAGATATTGAGTCCTCATAAACACAGAATTATTTTATTTAACAGTAAAGTGTTCTTTCTATTATTTTTGCAATAATTACCCGTATTCTAATACTTTGTTTTACCTCGAAGTCTTTTTTTTTTCATGCAATAACAGTCGTTGTGGCTCACACTTAAGAACTTACTGTTTGTTAGTCACATAAAAGAACTCAGCCACGAGATAGGTGCCATCATCATTCCCACTTTACACAGCAAACTGAGGCACAGAAAAATTAATTAACTGCACTAGTTACATAAGGAGGGTGGGAAGAGCTGGGGTCCCAACCTGGCTGTGATCTTTAACCACAGTCCATGCTGCTGCAGTGAATATTAAACACATGATGATTTGGTCTGTGACTGATATGTCGTATTTTACCTTTATACATTTAATATTTCTGTGATAGTATTTGTAGGTACATCTTGATAGTAGCATTTGGCTATATTTTAATTTAATTTTTAAAAATGCAGCATGAGTCATTGTTTTTAACTAGTAAGTTTATACTATTTACATTTATTATTATATGTTTTTTGGAAATGGGCCAATCAGCTTATTAATTTTTATTACTCTTGCTTTGTTTTTGCTATTTATTTCCCTTTTTCCTGTAGTCTCTTAATTGGCTGGGTTTCATTTATTCACTTGTATCTTCCCACTACTTTGGTGTTGCTACCTAATAAGTCTGTGGCTCCATCGCTGTGTTCACCCTTAATTCCATTATTCACTTGTTTTCTTTAAAGAGATTTAGAAGTCTTTCACTGAGTTTACTTTCTGCTCTTTTAATGGTTACTCATAATTTTTTCTAAAGTACTTTTGTTATATCTATATGTATTTAACATTTCTTTCTACCTTCAGAAAATACAAGGCAGTTCATACAAAGTTTTAACTTTCATCACCTCTCTTATTTTGCCTCCAAAATTAGTTGTTGGATTTTTATAAAGTCAATACATGATTAGAATTAATTATATTTCCATCAGTTTCTTTTCTCTGGATTCCTTTTCTTTTAAAAGAATTCTTTAAAGCTTTTACAATGAGCAATATGAGTGATCAACTCTTTGTCTGAAAATTTTAAAATTTTATTCTCTAATAATATTTTATCTAGTCATAGAACTATAGACTATGTTTGTGTTCTTTAGCATTTTCAATATTTTATTCTCATTTACTTTTTATTTTTATTCTTGAAAGAATGTCTTTGGGTAAGATTTTTCTGGTGTCCTTCAGTTTCAATTGATGTGCTCAGGTGTCTGGTGCAGAATTATCTTCACAGCTCCTTGAATCTGAGGGCTATTGCTTTAAATTCTGGCATGTTCCTCAGTGCTGTCATTTTGATCACCTTTCTGTTACTGTCTTTTCTCTGTCATGGAATTTCTGTTACACATTTGCTGAAACTTCTCCATCTAAGCTTCTGTCTCTTTATCCTGATTTCCTGTTTTTATCTTTGCAGGCCTTTGGTACACATTCTGCTAAATTCTTTTAAACTTTTCATTTCACTAATTTTGTCTTAACTATTTTTTTTTAATTTTTTTTTATTATTTTGAAGGTAGTAAAATACAACAGAACAAGACAGAACACAGCCAATTGAGACAGTGCAGTGAAATTGGTACAGGACTTTACAGCAGGTTACCAGGATAACAGTAATAGGTATGATAGTATATCTCATTATCTTCACAATAGTTGTCCTTTCAATCAGGTATAGCAAAATAAAATGAAATACAGAACATTATCGGAACAGAGTATTGAATAGAGCAATACTATTAATCGGAACAAAGCAAAACAATGATAACAATATTTGCCTTCAAAGAGATGGTAGAAGGAAATCCCCCCTATTTGCTACACTGCATATGGCCAACCTCCCAAGAGATGGTAAGACTTTTGGCTCCCATTTGCCAGAGTGGGAGGAATGGGATGTTCAGTTGTGCCGGTAGGCTCATGGCTGCTCATCAGAGAGGCGAGCCGGTTGCTTGGTTTTCCAGTGCCCTAAGTTCCAACATGGCACGGATCTCAGGAGACACTGGGTGGTTCTCCCCCTGGGGTGGCTGCAGCTTGCCCAAGCCATGGCTGCTTACCAGGGAGGCGAGCTGATTACTTGGTTTCCCAGTGCCCTAAGTTCCAACATGGTACAATCTCAGGAGACGCTGGGTGTTGTCTTAACCATTATAAAATATTACTGAATCTGTTCATTCTGTATTTTCCTTCACTGATATTTTTCTAAAGTGCTGTTTAGCTCTTTTCTAAATGTATGTTATTTTTTCGATGTCTATGCAGACTTATTTTTATATCTTGTTATAGATATATATTTGGGGGGATTGTAGTTTCTTTTTGAGAAGATTTTAAACATTTAATCCTGCTGGTCACCTCGTGGCCTTTACTCATTGTGGTGCATCCTCTCTTGTGTGTGATTTTACAAATATCATTGAACTTCAGTGTGGTTTCTCTTCTCTGGGAAGAGGTGGCCTGTGCATTCTGCTGGTGCAGAGCAGCTTTATCCTTGTTTCCACTCCCATTGTCAACATGGAAACAATTCTTACATTACTCTCTGAACTTAAGAGCTCCTACACTTTTGTGGCAAGGTAAATTTGGGACCTAACGTCTTTAAGATACAGTCATTATTTTGCATTTCTAAAGAAGTTTTTGAGCCCAGAGCCCAGGTAGAAGCTGACCAAAGTCCTAGATTCATTCTCTGTTCCATGTTTCACTCAATCTGAGGAGCAGTCCTTCAAGTGCCCCAAATCTTTTGTTGTTCTATGCGCCCCTCTTTGCCTCTAAGTTCTCCCGAGCTGCAGGGCAGCCATGAAATGCAAAATCCTCCTGAGTGCTGGGATCTCCAGGCCTGGCTCTGTCTCTGACATCTGGGCATTTATCTTGCTCTCTGCAAGCTCAGCTATGCATCTTACGGAAAAATACTACATTTTGTCCAATATTCCTAGGTGTTTGTAATGGGAATTTTGTTCCATTTTCTAAGCACATCTTCTTGCTAGACCTGGAAATTGCTTTATAACTTCTGGCTTCTCTGTTAAAGGCTTTACACCCAGGTGACCTCTGCAACCAACACTTGGCAAAGAGAAGTGCAGCCCCCCTCAGCTCCCCAATGCTCTCTCAGGTGTTTTTGTGGAGGAGAAGCTGCCTCTGAGGGGGACAGGATCTCCTTTTAGCTTACAGTTGTGTTAAACACAAAGAAGACAGAAATTCCTGATCATATTTCTTAGATTTCTAGATTGATTCCTTCCTTTTATGGTTTCACTGAATCCATAATTTCATTAAATCACAGTAGCAACCACCATGCTGGAGAACATAATAAAACAAAACCCAATTCTGACAACAAACAGGCCAACACCAAGTCAGGAATTACACAAGTGATACAGATACATTCTTAAGTTTTTCATGGGCATGAAGTGAGAACATTGTGGCCACATTACATCTCTGCAGTTTGTCTCAGTTTTTGAAAAGTCAATGTATCATGGGATATGGGAAAGCTTTATAAGACTATAACTGAATTTTGCTAACCAATTTAGTTCATATCATTCATTCTCATCTGTGGCAAGAGGAAAGATTAAACCTTTAAGGAGATTGGTAGAAATGAAAATCAGTGAGTTTATCTTTTGTCCAAAGATTCAAACAGCAATCCTACAAATTATAACCCTAAATCATCTCTTGCTTGTTCTGTTTTGATTAACATCAGATGTCAATATTTGAACAATTAAAAACACTTCCAGCTGAAGATGGGTAGACATAGCATGAGTCTAAGAGCTGGACTGCAGTAGCAGTGGTCTCACCAGAGGCACCACAGGTGGAAAACCATGAGGTGTGTGGTTCCTGTCCCTCCAGCGCGCATCCGGCCATATCCCCACTTAGAGTCTGTTGTTCTCCTGGTCTGGATCTGTTGTACTGCTGTAGCAGAATACCCATAAGTGGGTAGTTTATAGAAGTCAGATGTATTGCTCACAGAAGCTCAGAACTGCAAGCTCAACGCACCAGTCTCCAGGATCAGATGAGGGGTCTCTGCTGCACTCTCATACAGTGGCAGGGGAAGTGCCATGAGCAGTGACCACATGGAACCTCTTTGTTAATCCCACAGGTGAGGGAGGTGCCCCCAAGGCCCAACGGCCTCTTAATTGGCCTCACCTCCCAGTGCCATTATTCAACAACTTCTGAATTTTGGAGGGGACAGTTCAAACCACAGCATGGCTTGCTCAAATTCCATTTGCCTGTCCACCTCCCCATCCCCAATTCTGACTGGAGACATGCATGACCACAGGGCCCTGCACTGTTAGCCCCTGCCCTCCACCCAGGTTCCCCTCTGCCCACTTCTGCAGACTCTAAGCACCTACTGCCCCTCAGTCTTTGAGGTGTCTACAATGCTGGCTTCCCCGCAGGACCATTCTACACTCCAGCTCACCCTCACCCAGGTCTAGCCCTGGCTCAGGATCCCCTGACACTGAGTGGTCATTCTAGGTATTGTGATACGTGTAGATACCCAGGTACCAAGAGACTCAGCCACTGGGCCAGTTCTGCCACTACCTCCACGTGTGCCTTTGAAAAGTCTTGTCACCCTCTGGACCTCAGTTGCCTCACCCATACAATGAGAGGCTTAAACTGGGCATAGTGGTGCATGCCTGTAGTCCCAGCACTCAGGGGTCTGAGGCAGGAGGCCAGTATGAGTTTGGGGTCGGCCTGGGCTACGTGTTGTGTTCAAGACTAGCCTGGACTACATATCGAGACTGTCTCAAAAAAGTTGAAGACTTAGGCCAGTTATTTGCTGTGGCCTCAGACTGCTTTCTTTCTGAGACTATGAGCTCATTGGTCAGTGAACTTGCTGTTTGCGGCCATGCTCAACACCGACTTATAGACTTAGCTGGTGCCCGGGAAGAGTGTCCTAGGGCCAGCGCCTGTACTTTCAGGGAGCCTCATCCCTGTGGTTGCATAGGGCTGGGCCTGCAGAACTTCGAAGGAGGCAGGGAGCAGGTTACAATGGGGGACCAGGCGGGCTAGGGTCCTGTGTACTGAGCAGGTGAGGGGATAGTCTCAACCCATGGCCCTCAGAACTTCCACATGGAGTCAGTTCCTGGACTGTAACAAGAACTGAGTAATGAGCCCCATGACCATGTGTTTATTTCCCTCGGAGGCAGTGTGTAATCAGGGAGCAGTGACTCATGGGCCTAATGCAGATCCCTGGAAGCCTGTGGTTGAGGATGGAGGTTGGAATTGAAGTCTGTAAGGAAGCGGAACATGTAACAGAGAGAGGCCAGCATCATGCCTTGGGTGGGTGTGTCTTACTCTTCATATAGAGCATTGTCATCTTTCACAGCTGAGCTTACAAAGGTTAACCCATGCTGCCTCCCCGGCACCTCCACTGCTTGCCAAAGGATTGTTTTCCTCCCCCTCTCAGCAGCATCAGAAGACCTTGAGCCCCTAATCCAAGGATCCAGGTGACTGCTGCCTCCTCTTTGGGTTATTCAGTTACTCCCCTCTGTCCTCAGTTTCCTCATCTGAATCTTGGGTTGTAGCAGTGTTTGTTTGGTCAGCTGAGGTAGCTGGCCAGGGACTGTGTACTCTGCCATGAGTCTCATATGCTACCTAAAAGCCTTTCCACTGCCTCACCCTTTGCTCCAGTTCCTCTCTGGCTGTCAGTGCATTACAGCAAATTTGTGTGAGCTTCACTGATGACTGGCCATCACCACATGTACCAGTATCATACCAGTGTCCATACCTCTGTGCCCATGTACTGTGTCTGTGTACCTGTGTGACATCTGCATCCATGCATCTGTGCCATACCTTTGTCCAAGCACCTATGTCCATGCACCTGGGCCACACCAGTGTTCATGCACATATGTCACAGCTGTGTCTATGCATCTGTGTCCATGAATTGTGTCCACTCATAGACCCCTGACTTTACTTTGGATAAAAAAATGACTCATGCTTAGCATAGTGTATGTGTTTCTGCTGTTCACTTCAGGAGGCTCTGGCCCTTGGTTTTTCAAGTAGTTTTTTTGCCCAGGATTATAATTTTTTAGCCATGTAAAGCAGGAATGAAAGTTAATACAGCTTCTAAGGGCAGCAGTGTTGTGGGCTTTCCTGGATTGGGGTGTGGGGCAAGATGCATGGTAAGGTGGAGCAAGAATTCAGCCAGCAGCCCTGACTTTATATCTCATTGCCAGTCCCTTAAATTCTGCATCTGGGCTGGAGATTTAGCTCAGTGGCATAAGTGCCTGCCTGGAAAGCATGAGGTCATGAGTTCAATCCCTGGTACCGCAAAAAAAAAAAAAAAATTGCATCTGTCAGAGACTCATAGTAGACAGAAAGCAGGCCTCCTACAGTGGCTACAGGAATTAAAGAGAAGAGCAGCTATGAGCGTGCATTGTGTCACCCAAAGCATCAAATACAATTTGCCTGTGTTGCGTTTCCTCAGTTACTGCCCTGGTAAGTGCTCTCATTTACTTACTTGGGACCCGTGCATGACAGCTGTCCTCACCTTAGCAAGTCCCAGTCACAGCAAGCTTTGGTCAGAGGATGACAGGCTAGGGCAGCTGGGCACTGGCTAGAAGTGGGTTTCTGGGTGATTGTTCTGGGCAGGAACAGAATCTCTGAAGACTTTGTCTTCTTTTCCACATGATGAAATGCAAATCGCTGGTCTCAGTTATCCTTCTCGACTTTCCTGGGAGAGACAAGCAGAACTCATCTTCTCTCATGAAATTTTGTTAAGTGGTTGGTCTGATGGTTATAATTTTCCCACCCAGATCAGTTCATGTTGTTTTTCCATTCTACTTCAAAGGGAGACTTTGGATTTTTGTGTGTGTGATTATAAAATAGTATGTGCTCATTACAGGAATTTTGAAAAGATGGTGGGAAATTATAAAAAAATGTAAAAATTATATATTAGAAAAAAGCAGAGCCTGAAGCAGGGATAAGCATAAGGGAACTTTTGGGATGGAGGGCCCACTGTAGATCTTTATGCAGGTGTTGGTTATATGTTTGTTGGGACTTCAGCCAGTGCACAGTTAATAAAATTGCATGCTAAATTTGTGTGACAATAAAAGCTAGACAATTATTGAACTTGAATAAGGGATATGCATAACTAAGTATTTAGGGAGAAGTATAGAGATGTCTCTAATGTACTTGGAAGTGCATCAGAAAGTAAAATGGATTGATGATGGGTAGCTGGATAGATATATGATCAAGGAAATATGGTAAAATGTTCGTGACAGAATCCAGATGATGGGTACATAGATATTCACTATAAAAGTTTTTAAATTCACTTTATGTTTAAAAATTTATGTTAAAAATGGATTCCTAATCCAGAAAAAGTTCATATTTAACAATTAAATGTAAACTCAACGTTTCATTGTTAGTTTCCAATAATATGTAATATACTTTAAAATATTACTATCTACAGATTCATTTTTAAAATATTTACTAAGTTATATTACAGGTTTTTTGACAGAAAAAGTTTATGGAATTTCTACTTCACAGTATTATTTGCATACAGTAAAATTCATACTTTGCGATGCCTAGTTCCATTAGTTTTGACAAATGAATAGTCCTGTGACCATTCCCACCAAGGTATAGAATAGATCCATTATTCTGGAAAATTCTTCCATGGCCTTTGTAGGTCAGTTCCCTTCTCTTATCCAGCTCCTGGCAACTGCCTGTTTCCCAGAATTCTATAAAATAGAACCAGATGGCACAGCATGGCAGGTGGCCTGGGACTCCAGCTCCTGTCACTGTGTGACTTCGTGGTGTCACTGCATGGTCTGGTAGTCGATTCTTCTTTAGTGATGAGCAGTATTTAGCTAGAAAGATGTACATTAGTGTAATTTTGTAGAACTTAATTGCTTATCATTGCCTGCTCTATTTGTTTTCTTTATTAATTGGCTATTGCAGTATTTTATTTCTCATCATTATATATCATATTGTACTGAACTTCTTCATGCACCATTTTTGTTATCAACTGCTTCTTTAAGGTAGGTTAGGGGGAAAATTACTAAATTGGCTGTTATATTTTTAAGTCTTTAATACATTTTTAGTCACTAAAGTGTTTTTCATGTGTTTCAAGTATACCAAGCAAGATTTAAACCTGCACTGGTGTTTGTAACCTCTTTCCCTTCCTTCTTTATGATGCCACCATTGTAGAGTCAACCTGAAGTTTCAGTGTCGTCAGACAACTTCCCAAATCCCAGATCATGGAGGCGAGTCAGGAGACACCGCTCTTCCTGGTGAAGATCTTAGAGGAGCTGCACAGCAAGCAGAACACCGTGTCTTACCAGGACCTGTGCAGGTCTCTGTGCACCCGCTTTCATTCGTCCCAGCTCACCAAACTGAGAAGTGTGCTTTACTACACAGCTTGTCTTGACCCCAACTTCCCAGCCACTTTATTCAAAGACAAGATGAAATCCACTGTGAATGACCAGCAGTCAAAGAAGATCATGGTGGCGGCAGACATCGTGACGATATTCAACCTGATCCAGATGAGTGGGGGTGCCGCCAAGGAGCAGCTGCCCACAGGCCGCCTCAAGGTGCACAAGAAGGGAGCCTCCTTCGAATTGTGCAGATCAGACACAGAGGTCTGTGATGCAGCCGAGTGCGCGCCCCTGACCTGTGATCTGAGCGAGAGGCCCTTCAGCCGTGGCTATCCAACCCGGCAGTCAGCCAGGTGCAGGAAAAGGGACTGCAAGGACTGCCCACAGTTCGTCCCTGCCTCTGAACCCAACTTCCTACTGGGTGTAAGCAAGGAGGGGAAGAGCAGGGCCGCCTCCCTCGACAGACTGCAGGCCCTGGCACCGTATTCAGTGGCCAGCCCACAGCCCTGCGAGATGCAGAGGACGTACTTCCCCATGAACCTGGAGAGTGAGTCTGTGTCAGACCAGGAGCCCTTGCCCATCAGCCAGGGTCTCAAGGAGACCTTCAGGCCCCCAGAGGAACCCTTCGTGGTCCCATCCTGCGTGCAGAAAAGGAACATCTTCAAGGAGGACTTTCACAACCTCATGCCAGTGTCTCCCAGCTTGGTCAGCCCAGGCAACAAGGCCGAGGGTGAGCATGGGGCTCCCCAGGGCCGGAAGGAGCCCTCCAAGCCACCCTTCTTCAATCACAGCTTCGAGATGCCCTACCACAGCCAGTACCTGAACCCCATGTACTCCCCTATGCCCGACAAACGGCGGGCAAAGCATGAGAGCTTAGATGACCTCCAAGCCTCCACCTACTTTGGACCCACTCCAGTGATGGGGACCCAGGACACCAGGCACTGTCTGGGAAGGCCCAGCAAGCAGACTCCCTGGCCAGTCAAGAGCTGGAGCCTGAACACTGAGGAGGTCCCGGACTTTGAGCGGTCCTTTTTCAACAGAAATCCCTCTGAGGAGAAGCTACACTACCCAAACCCCAACAGCCAGACCCCCAATTTCTCAGCCCCAGACAGATGCCCAGCTTACTTGGTGCCCAAGGATCCACAGCAGATTCCACCTGTTGGCTATGCAGCCAAGGCAAATGGGCTCAAACCCAAGGAGCTCTCACCCACCATCGAGCTGGAGAAGCGCGAACCAGCAAAGAAGTTCAAGGACAAGGGCATTGGCTGTGCCAGCCGGCAGGTCAGCTCCGACACAAGCAGTGTGGGCACCCAGACAGAGCAGCACACGCTGGAGCCCAAGAAATGCAAAGAGTTGTGCTCCATGGCCCAGGGCAAGTACGGAGACAGACATTCCGGGAAGCACTCTGACGACGACTCTGAGGTTGTCAGTGACGACATCAGCGACATCTTCCGATTTCTTGATGACATGAGTGTCAGCGGCTCCACTGGGCTGATACAGTCGTCCTGCTGCAACAGCACTGGGTCCCTGTCTCAGCTGCCCAACTCAGATGGTGACAGCTCACCGGAGCACAACATCAGCAGAATCACCGACAGGGCCCCCAGTAGCAAGGCAGACAAGGGCAGCCGGCCTGAGAACCCGCACCGCTCAGAGGAGGAGCTGAAGACCAGTGTGTGCAAGCTGGTGCTCAGGATTGGTGAGATCGAGCGGAAGCTCGAGTCGCTGTCGGGCGTCCGAGAGGAGATCTCCCAGGTCCTGGGCAAGCTGAACAAGCTGGATCAGAAGATGCAGGAGCCAGAGCAGGTGCACATGCACGTGGATCTAAACTCTTTAACCAGCGAGGCCCAGTCTGATGACAGCACCTCCCCCAGGGTGTTCCGTGCCCATGACAGCACCCACACACCCAAGTTGGAGCCCAGCACAGAGTGGTGCTGCTCAGATGCCAGTGGCAGCAACAGTGAAAGCCTTCGAGTCAAGGCCTTAAAGAAAAGCTTGTTCACTCGGCCATCGTCCAGGTCCCTGACAGAGGAGAACAGTGCCACCGAGTCCAAAATCGCCAGCATCTCCAACTCCCCCAGGGACTGGCGCACCATCACCTACACCAGCTGCATGGGGCCCAGCGAGGAGGAGGTGAAGGACACTGGAGCAGAAGACACCAAGGACTGGCACTGGAAATCCAAAGAGGTAATGGGCTTGGGCCCAAGCAATTGGCATGGCTCATGCACAGCCTTGGTGTCCGTCCAGGCTGAGAGCTTTGCACTAAGCCAGGGTGAGGATGGCCTGCCTGGGCTCATCTCCTTCCAGACTGACTGGCTTTCTCCTAGGACAGTGGGTGACACAGGCCAAGCTGTCAGTCAGCTATGTGAGCACCTACTGCGATTCTTGGCTGCAGACGATGCTCTCGGGCAAAGCGGCAGGTGGCATGAGGACAGCTTTCATAGAAGGCAGCATGTCGGGCACGTAAGCGCCACAGAGCCAGCTTTCTGTGCCTACTGAGGCCATGCAGGCCAGCAGGAACTGCTGACCCACCACTTTCATGGGTTTGCTGCGTGCCAGATGTTCTCTTTTTTTTAAAGAATCTTTTTTTTTTTTTTTTGGAAACCGGGTTCCATGTAGCCGTAGGGTTCTGAGCAGTCAGAGGAGCACATGAAGAAGTCGTTTGTTTCCCTGATCCCAGGGAGTCCTGTGTCTTGGTCACCATGTTGCAGTCTTTGGCCAGAGAGTGCTGTTGGCCCAGCATTGTTCCTGTCCTCCAGTCCAGGCCCACAGCATAGGCCAGGGCCCTGGAGCCCGGATAGCATGGAAAGCGATGGAGGGTCCTCCCACACCATGCGCCTCCCCGCCTCC
>PVLA01011070.1:0-56714 GCA_004027455.1 Hydrochoerus hydrochaeris
TAGCCCATTTCTTTCCACTTCATTAGCTACACCTTGACCTAACGTTTTTATGTAATATGTTTGTGCTTACTTTGTTACCATGATTGGGTTTGCTGAAGATGGCGGTATATAGGCTGAATTAGCAAGAAGTGGTGAGGTGTATCGGGGTTTATCGATTATAGAACAGGCTCCTCTAGGTGGGTATAAAGCACCGCCAAGTTTTAAGCTGTTGCTAGTAGTTCTCGGGCGAAAGTTCTTGTTATGTGAACTTTTATGTTTATGGCTAAGCATAGTGGGGTATCTAATCCCAGTTTGAGTCTTAGCTTTCATGTGTTCAGAGATATTAAGATTACTTTCGTTATTGATTTATACTTTATCTGGTGTTTTTTACAACTTAGATAGAGTTTAATCTTATTTTTTATATTTCTAAAACATTTTTTACGCCGGAAGTTTATTAGTTTGGGTTAATCGTATGACCGCGGTGGCTGGCACGAAATTTACCAACCCTTAATAGCTACATGACTTAGTCAAACTTTCGTTTATTGCTTATAAGTCTGTTGCACCAGTGTATAAAAAACAATGGAAGGCACTTTAACCTTGGATGACCAGGCATTAAAAAGTTTATCAGAATAAATTTAGTTTATAATTTAATAATTTATTAACTAGTTATATATAGAAGTTATATAATTGATGTCTTAGAATAAGGTCAATAAAAATCACACATTAGTAGTATTCAAATCACAGTTTCAAACTTTATTTACTGTGTTTCCTTTAAGTATAATTGATCCCATTGGACAATGAGCTCTTCTGGAACTAGGAGATTGTCTTTTTTCATTGTATTTCTAGTGCCTACTCTGGTCCCTAGAATATATAAGACACTCAATAAAAATTATTTAAACAATTAAATCCTTATCTTTGAAAAAGCACATCAAATAAGTGGGGAAATGATTTAGTAGCAATACTAACATTTTAGAAATCCAATCTTTAATTATTTTTCAATAGGATCCCCCATAGACCACGTGAATGCATTGAATAATTGTATGGTATTTTAAAGTATATTACTATGTTTTGGTCTTTTTAGTTGATTTGGGTTTCAGAAAATTATAGTTTGAATCCTTTTTATACTAAATATAGCAAGTTTTTCTATCATATTTTCACATGTATTTTTCAGTTGCTTTAATAAAACATCAGTAAAATGATATTCTACAATTACATAACTATTTTGTTTAAAAGTTTGGACAATTTTTAAACTTTATAAAATCATTAGTATTGTATTACGCTCAAAACATGTATTTTGTTATCTATAAAAGAAGAAAGTCATAGGATAAAGTGCATGTTTTTAAGGGAGGATCAGATCATTGATTTTAAGAACCAAACAGAGTATTCAGCACATACTTTTCAATCAATGTATTGATTATAGTCAATATTTTTATATAACAGTGCTATTTGATGAGAAATGACACAGAATTAAGTTGAAATAAGATGACATTAAATGGTATTGCTTAGAGTTTATTCTATGAAACACTCCAGTGGAGGTTTGGCTATTTAGCATAAGTAATAAATACTTATCTTCTTTAACTTCTTGGTTTTATTTATTGCTTTGACATTCATTATGGTATTTGTTATCTTCTGCTGGACTAAGAGGAAGTGCAATAACAGACATCTGTTTTATTCTCCTACCACAGTGAAAGAGAAATAAAAAGTGAAGGGCAAAAATCTACATTTAAAGAGCTTGCTCAATAGTTGAACGTGTCACCTCCAACTAAATAATAGTGATTGGAATCTTATCATGTGAACACATTACACATGCTGTTGGGAATGCTGGGAAATGTAGTCTCTGGGTAAGTGGCTACGTGCTCAGAACTTGGGACACTGTTACTGAAGAGAAAAAAGAATAAAAGATATTAGAAGACAATTATCTAGCTTGGGTACAGTTTATTCTTCCATTGATATATACATTTTTTACAATATATACACCCAACTCACTTTAAGGAAAAAACAACAACACTCTATATCCATTTTTAATCTTGTATTTCTGGGTAATATGTGGAAGTGTAGTACACTTAACTAGCTCTGGATGAACTTGATAGTTCTGGACAAGCTAATAGATTGATTTTGCAAGCTATAAGCTAATATATATATTTCTGCTTCCATATGCATAATTATATACTCCATTGATATAGGAACTATAAAACTTCATAAAACTATCAATCTGAAAAGCTGGTTTTGAAAGGAAAGGACTGAGTGAGAAAGATGGGACACAGTAGGTATTTACAGCAGTCATTAAATTTAGAGAGCAGAAAATAGGAAGATTTTTATGACCAGCTAGGTAGACATCTCCTTCTTTGTAAATATTTTTCTAAACAAACCCATCCACTGTACTTTACCGTCTATGACTCTGTCTTGCAATAGGTTCTTTGGTACCCATTATCCTGCATGGTCTAATCAAATGGCATTGATACACATTCTTATCTACAGCATACCAGTCCCCCAGTCTGCGATCTTGGGTCCATGTTACAGGCACAGATGTCACAAGTTGCTTTAGACATTAAAGATTCTTAGGCAGTGAGGTAGTGTTTCTGATTTGCTGGAGATATTTTTATCCGAAAAACTTAGTTATTTCTGTATTATTCATGGTCAGCCCTATATTTAATTTAGTAAGACCAAATTTATATCTAAATATGTTATTATTGCCTTACAGTTATTTATTTTTTCTCTTCTCACCTCAGACATTCTTTTGTAATTTAATAAAAACTAACTTGTGGTCATCAGAGCAGTAATTTTAGGTGGGAGGCATGACTTCAAGGGAGTCTGAAGAGGCTCTTGAAAAAGACTTTGAGCTTATCTTCTTAACTGGCTGTTGCAGATAGAAAAAGTGTTGCTTCCATTTCCTCCTAATGTTGCAGTGCTTCAAATTGCAAGGTGTGAAGGTCTAGTAGATTTAGACTGCAGGCAGATGCAGCGTTTCCTTAGGTTCAGATAAATTCTTTGTAAAGCATGAATTTGCCTAAGGTTTTCATGATTTTGGTGATTTTTAAGTTACAGACTACTTAATTGTAGATGGTCATTCAGTTTTTCCTTTTCTCTTTCTTTCTTCTTTCTTTTCTTCATGAGTAGATTCATGTTACTCACGTTTAATGTAACTATTGTATATTTTAGGGTTTCCTTATCATAGTATCAAAGGCTGGGTGGATTAAACAAATTTTATTTCCCACAATTCTGGAAGCTAGAAGTATAAAATCAAAGTACTGGTATGAATTGTTTCTGCTGAGTCCTTTTTCTTTTGATGTAGATTGTCATAGTCACTTATTCTTTCTTTTATAATGAACAGTCATTTGGGCTGACTTTAGCTATAGAATTAGCCATTTAATCCAAGGGGGTTTGTTGTTCTTTGTAGAGGATGATATTTAGGAGTCAAAATATAAGTCATGTTTCTTGCTGTTAATACATCATTATTTTTATGTCCTCTGTTATAAAAAGTTATGGAATATAGCTAACATAGGTACACACATAGCCACCACACCTTCTTGGGAGCATATTTTATTGTCTTTTTTGTCTGGCCAAGCTTCAAACTTTTTAAATAATCCAGCTCCATGTCTTGATTCTCAGTGTAAAGATAGCTATAAGTAACTAGTAGTATGCATGTAGTGGCCTGAATTTTCAGTGCTTTGAATTTCCTCTGCTAGGTCAATTAGTCCACCACCTTTAAATTT
Source organism: Hydrochoerus hydrochaeris (assembly GCA_004027455.1). Lineage (NCBI taxonomy): Eukaryota > Metazoa > Chordata > Mammalia > Rodentia > Hydrochaeridae > Hydrochoerus > Hydrochoerus hydrochaeris. The sequence continues at coordinate 3,693 of PVLA01011070.1, forward strand.
AGTCTCACACAAAGTTAGGATTTTGGAAAATATAGATGCATTATTTTCTATAATGTAACATAAATAATTTCTAATCTAATACGCAGTGGTCTTCCTTTCCATCTGAAAACTCATGAGCAGTCTTCTCTACCTGCATTCCTGTCTGCATTCTGGTCTTCAGGGTTTGCACCACAATGACTTATCAGCTTCTATTTGAAATGTTCTAAACATTCTCTAGTCTGCCTCCTGCAAACATGTCCAAACTCTTTACAAACATGACTTCCAAAGCCTTCTGAACCACAAGGTCACATATAGTCACAGCAGCATCCCTAATTCTAAGTAGGACTTTTCTGCATGTATTTTATCTCTGTCCCTGAGACAAGAGACCTAACATACCAGCCTTCAGGAAGAAAGGTTTATTTTTGACTACATGCAGAGATTTTAATGGTGGTCTTCTGACTCCAAGGCACAAACATTATTGTAGAAGCACATGGTGGAGGAAGCCAATAAGTAGCTGAGAAGTGTATAGATAGGGAAATAGCCAGAGAGAAAGGGGCCAGGGAGACATTAGTCCCCAAGATAATGTCACAATGACCAACCTAGACATAATGCTGTGAGTGTCCCTAAGCATCTCTCAAGTCAAACAATTTATACCATCATTACACAGACAGATAGATAGATGAAAGATATAGATGATAGATAGATAGATAGATAGATAGATAGATGATATACACATTTATAGATGTGTGTATCTTGCACAAAACTGTAGATTTGTTAGAAGAGAATAATTATCAACATTTTTCCTCATTGCATGCAATGAATGACAGAAACAGCTGGAATATAGGTAACCTTTAATTTTTACCATTATCATTGACAGAAAAAAGCAATCACAAAACTTCATGTTTATCTAAAGTGCTGCACATTTAAATAAAAATACCTTCTTAAATTTAGTGTTTTGGTATTTTTTCCTAAATTTTGATATATGTCATTCTTGCTTTGTAAACTAATCTGACCACCATTTAAATTGTATTTAAATTGTACTCACTGACCCGTAATCTCATTAACAATCTTAATCCTTTCATTGTGTTGTTATAACACTCCATGAAAGCTTATTTTTATTTTCATTCAGTATCATTGTAGTCAGCTAGTTCACATTTGCATGCTTCAAAGTCTTACTCTTGTGATCTGCATTAATCTCCTATAGACTATTGCCAAGTTTAAGAGGCATGATAGTTAATGAAGCTCTGAATAAAAATGAGCGTGTCGCACATATTACTCAAGTTAACTTCATGACAAAACATATACACTGAGACATTCTTTTTATTTGCTACTAGTATTTCTTACTAAATATTGAAATTTTACTACAGAACCACTAACCTTGCAACATTACTGTTTGTACTTTGAGTTGAACTCAAGGGTTAAGAGTTTTAGCAGTCACACTTACTGGTCTTTAATTTAAATTCATTTAAAAAAGATTGTCAAAAGTGTATGTGTTTTGTACAGATGTTCAGTTTGAATTTAGAAGGGTAACACTTAAATATATAGTAATTTTTCCACCATCAAATCTAATATGGTGTTTATACTATCCACTAGTGACTCACAAAGCAATATGGCTGTTGTAAACATTTCATCTTGTGCCAAATATTCTTGCTACTCCATCCTCACTTCAAAATGTCATGCCTTTCAGCTGTTCAACCTCTATATGCCAAAAATCAATGGATTTGCATCTGTTGCTTCCATTTTGTTGTTCTAAATAGAAATCCATTGCCAAGTGGATACATAATAAATTATTTATATGATATTGTTGTTGGTAATAACAACAGCAAATACATTTAGTTTGTGAGGCTCATGAAACATTTGGATACAATTGGTTAATTTTATATTTTTATTTTTAAATAGGTGAAAGATAAAGTAAATAAACATTTGTTCATTGTTTCACAACAAATTCCTATGATATGTATGTATATTATCTGTGTATGTATACTATTACTATGGAGTACATAATACATATATTGTGTGTATCTATAATGATTATATGTATATATACATGTATATAGTGAACCCTAATCACATATTTAGTTGATTTTATGGAAGTAAAACAAGTACATTGTTTTTCACTGTGCAGCAGAAATAACTAAAGTAGTGTTATTATTTCTCACTGCAAACTCATATTCATGTGTCGTGATATAAACTCCAAGTTTTGTAACACTTTTTGAGATTTTATTGTGATTTACGTAAAGCTTTATTTTATAAAGACATAGAAATTATATCAGTTTCTATGATTAAACTTTTTATGCTGGTACAGTAGTTCACGTTTCTTCTGTAGCTCTTCACTGGAGGGCTTTCACAAGCCTTAATTTCTACAGACTCCAACTGTTACTCTCCATTTACACCTCTTGTTAAAATTATCAACTTTTGAAATACATAGAATTTCTACATTAAAATTAAAAGAGATCTTAGGTAAATTGTTCAATAGGGCAAAGAAAAATACGGAAAAAAATATATACACACACACACACACACATATATATATATATATATATATATATATATATATATATATTCAACTGAAGACATATACAGAACTGGACTTAGCTTAAGTTTACAAATGAATAACTTTAGGATTCTTTTTATCAATCTACTTCAAGTGTTATTTTCCCCAATAATTAAGGCATATTAATATTTCCTCTGGGTCTGATAGCTAACAGTAACTAAATTTAAGAGAAATAATGGTTTGAGAATATAAATAGCAATTCTTACATACACTCTCTGAGATCTAATTAAGATGTTTCTTTCTTCTTTCTTCATATCCTTCACACTGTCTATGTCGTAGGTGTCAATTCCTATCAGCTAGAAATTTCCCCTAGGCAAAGTATAATATCTTATTTTAAGGGAAAAATACCTATGAATAAAATGTATTCCAGTAGGATTAACGGGAAGAGATTTAGACACACTGGACTTAACATTTCTACTTAAAAGTCTTTATGTACAATGATTTTCACCGCAGTGAAGCTGAGAGTAATCTGTAGAAGAGTTCAGAATATCCCTGCATATAGCTCTAGTGACCTTCCAGTCACTACTATGCATCAAATCTTGTTCAGTTGTTCATGATTCATGTTAATTAACAGATTGCAAACTCCACATATGCATCAGTGCTTAAAGGAAACCATGTTGAAAAAATAATAATTTATCATAAAAATAAAAAAAAACCCACTCATGCGTAGCATACTAAAAATCAGGGAACATTCTGAATCCCAAATTTAAAAAAAAATAAATAAAAACCTTATTCCTTCACTTATATTTCACAACCAGTCATGTGGTGTTGCATTCTGATTATATTAAGTGAATGTTATTTCCTTCAAAGGAATAATTTTTAAGTGCATGCCAGTTTTATTCAAGGCACAGTACCAGAATAAGCAGTAAGTTTCACTTGTTGAATATTTTAAAATATATGCTGTGGTTTACATTTTAATATTGCTCACAATTCTCATGTATGTAGATAGAGACTGGATAACAGCATTGTTATAATAGACTTGCAGTTGGAAAGTGGGGTCTGGTCAGAAGAATCAAGTTGGCCTGAAAGGCATCATCTCCTTCCCTGTGTTGCACTTTCTGCCTGAGCTTCCTGGCTGCCATATCAAGAGCAGCATTTCCTCCGCAACTGTGGACTGTAACCATGAATGCAAATAAACTTTTTGTCCTCGAAGTTGTGAGTGTCAGGTATTTTGTCGCATGATGAAGAAAATGACTAAGACAATATATGTTAAATTATGTTTCAAGTGTAAGCTTTTGCTAACACACAATATGGGTTTTCATCTGTGCAATCACTTTCTAATTTTTCGTTATAAATTACAGTGGATGAATCACATAAAGGAAGAGTGTCCTGAATATGGCATCTATAGAATTAAATTTATTGAAAAATAACACAGGATAATCTATGATCAACTTACTTCAACTGGTTAAAACCATCTATCTACCTAGTTTTTTCACCAAATATTTCAATGTCAGTCTATTTTAAGCATGTAATATTGTAGTTATTTACTGTTCAAAAATAGTCTTTTTTAGGGTATGCCATCAGTTCTAGTCTGTGGTCAGCACATAGTTCTCCAGATTCCTTAAAAAACTTTACAATTAGTCATCTTTATATATTAGAACAGTCCAGAAATTTTTCAGAGTGACTATTCTGGAGCCATTTTATGTTTTTTTTTTTGATATTTTGGTGTGATTTTAATCAGAGATACCTAAAAGACTGCATACTTTGAAGAAAGGACAGTCTTTTTAATAAATACAGTACATACCTGAAAGTTAGATATCAGCATGTAGAAGAATAAAACTACTAGACTCTATCTCTCACCATTACAAAGATCAACTAAAATGTATTACAGATTTAAAAGTAAGTAAGGCCTGAAACTCCTGTGAGACTACTTGAAGAAAACAGGGAAATGCTTTAAGGATTTTCTATAAAAGACCCCAAAAGTATAGGAAACAAAAGAGAAAAAATGAAAAAATGGGTTTACATCAAACTAAAAGCTTCTGCAAAGCAAAAGAATTAATCAAAAGATTGAAGTGATAACTTACAGAACAGAAAAAATATTTACTAGTTATATTACAAGGAGTTGGTATCCAGAATAAATAAAGAAATCCAAGAAATAAACAGGAAAAGGATTCAACTAAAAACTTCATAATAGATCTAAAGAGATATTCCTCAAAGACATACAAATGTCCATCAGATATGTGACAATAACCTTAATATCACCAATCACGAGGGAAGTGCAATTCACTACTGCAATGAGATGATGCCTCATCAGAGGAAAAGTGACTGTTATCAAAGTGGCTATGGATAAAAAGTGCTGGTCAGGGTCCTGAGAAAAGCAGAACCTTTATACTGGGGTGGGAAGGTTGCTAATAAAGCCATTTTGTATAACAGTATGGCAATTCCTCAAAAAGTTTAAGATAGATATACCATATGATCAGGAATCCCACTCATATATATATATATATATATATATATATATATATATATATATACAAAATAAATAAAATCTTATGTTTAAAGACATCTGCACTCCCATATTCACTATCATTGAGGGAAAACCCTCCACTTGAAAACTGCAAAATCAGTTATTCAAGTCCTCAAATTCCTATAATGAAGAGTATGCTTTCCTCAGGTTTAAAGTGGAGGAAAGAGTTAACTCAAAGATGTGTGTAGACTAAAGAAGCAAAGTGCAGTTGCCTGATCTTTCAGTTTTTTCTTCTTTCTTATTCTTTTTCAAATTTAAGACATCATCTGACTGTCTTTAAAACCATTTAAAGTGTGTATTTTAGGATTATATTTTATAATCATTTAATGTGATTATTTCAGTTCTCAAATGATACAATTCCTGAATACAAAAACAAGATCATTCATTTATTTATTTTCTCCCATAGTCTTTCTTCCAATAATTGCAAAATTAGTTATATATTTGGCTTTTATTTGAAGTCTTTAGGGAAGAATATTTCTGCTAGTGTGGATTCACGGCAGTGTCCTTCAGAAAATGTTACAATCATGAAACAAGACTTCACTGAAAGTTGTTTCCTTTTCCCACTTTCAGCAACGTTTCTTTTATTAGTTTCAAGTTTTTTTCTATTACTTACTGACTCAGACTCCATGGAAAAAGATAAATAGGATTTTTTAATTTTAATTTTGAACAGAGTCTCGCTAACGAACAAAGAGAAGGTCATGGGGCAGGCTTCCTTTGAAGCAGAGCTGATGGTAGGGTTGAGAGGAAAGTTAATTCCGAGATTTCCATGGATAAACTCTATACAGCCATGAAAGCAGGGCTGAGCAGATCAGAGTTAAGGCAGAGGTGTAGTATCAAGAAACTTCTCAGGTGACACCAAAGCAAAACCTGAAGCCAGATCAGCACTCTAGAACTGTCAATAACTGAACATAAGCAGGCATTGAAATGAAATGTGGAGAGGCTTTATAAACAAGACAGCTCTTTGTAGCCTAGAGAAATAGCCCTGGGGACCCAACTGTGATCCATTAGCTCCAAGGAGATGGAATGTTTCAGTCCTTAATGGTGGTAGGGAATCTTGGCGATTTCGTGTTACAGTCACTAAAGAGAAGGAAAAGCCGAGCCAGCAATGACCACAAAATACGTGACAAAGGTCACCTAAATGTGATTTTAGACAGTTCCTTTAAAAAAATATAGTTTTTTAACAAAAACATTAGCTATCATATAGTATGATTGCAACTCATTTTGAGGATTTTATTTCATTGTTGGTATTAAAAAACTGAAAATACTATGAAGAACATCTTATGCCAAGCCAGTGAAAGTATGACCTACCTCATTACTACAGTCTGGAAAAACCTAGCCTTAGGCTGGGGCCAATGGGTGATATTGTTTCACAAAATCTTTATCACTATATCATGTACTCATTTGCTATGTATTTATTGCTTGTTTCCAGAACCAGAATACAGTTGACATGAAAGTAAATTGTTCACATCTGCTTTTCTCACACTTAAAACAATGAATCAAAGCACTTATTATATATGTAAGTGCATTTAAAGACTTCTTTTGTTTGTTTCTTTGTTTTTCATTTTATTTTAGAAAGCAGTATGGATTAATAGCTGGCAAGTGCCTTCAAGAGAAGTAGGAACTATAAACTAGAAACAACAGTTTGAATAATTATTTTCTCCTGAGGTACACTTCCTAAATACTATAACCGTTTTAACATTTAGCCACTCTTGAGTCAAGGGAAAGGTGGAGACCTTTTATGTTATTTTTGCTGTTTTTGTGTAAAGATCAGTTTAACATATAGATGAATTCTGAAGGTGTATTCTTTTGAAATTACAAGATGGTGATCCATCCAAAAATCCAAACAAATGTGAAAGCCACAAAATTCACATACCAAAACTGTAAGTTTGGTTTTATTATATGCTAAAACTAGTTTTTAAATATCTGATAAATGCTTTATGAATTTGTGGTGGACTGAAAACTAACTGATGGTCAATCTAAACACCAGCTGAACTGAGTCAGTGTGATGCTGAGGGTACCTGGCCCACCTGAGGGCTGTTGCCAGCATAAAAACGAGACCTGGAGAGGAAGAGTGGCTGGTATTGTTTAGTGCTGTTGTTTGGAGCTGTTGATTCTCCTGGAGGAACTTGTCATGCTAGCTGCTCTAATATGAACTCAGCTGTTATCATAGGAGGAGCTCAGGATCTTGCTAATAATGGCTACGGTTCCTTTGAGGGACCTCTAGTTCTTACTTTGAGCATTGCTTCCTGGTTCTGGAGGGGAAGATGTGTGCTGTTCACTCTCCAGGAAAAGCTTCCTGATATGAAATCAGCTGTTCTCACCGTTGGGGGAGCTCAGAACCTCATTCTCACTGAGGATGGCTGTGCTACTTTTCAAGGGAGCCCTGGTCCTTATTTTGAGTGTCGCTTCTTGGCTGCAGTGCATACCCCTCAATCTACTGGCACAGATTCTTCACCCCACTGTCATAGACTTTCTAGATTCCATCATTGACCTGGGGGCCTTCCCAGCGCAGATCTGTGAAACAGACTTGCATGAGTCATTATCAAGGGTTCCAGGCCTCCAGGTGGACTCATTGGAGGCATTGTCATGGGCTCTGGGTCTTCACCTGGACTACTGTAGCACATTGCTGTGGGATCCAGGCCCTTGGCTGGACTCTCTAGATCTTTGGTGTGTTGACAGATTTCCTGCATTTTATTTGTTTTTGACTCCTTGGGTGACCATTACGAATAATACTATAAATTATGTGTCCAGTATGTAATTGTTTTTCTTGCAATACCTGACTACAACAATTATACATATAGTTGGAACATAACACATTTAATTAACACATTAAACACATTAATTCAATGAAACAGTTTAAATATATGGAAATTTTGACTTTTGTGAAAGGATTGCATTAAGTAGAATAAAATTTTTCTATTAGCTAGAATTCCATATTTTAGTGTCTTTGTGTGTCTGTATATCTGTATATGTGTAAATTTCTTTTCTTATTCCAATCATTCTTGCTATTTTATAGTTACAGATTGTCATCTGAATGTTTTATACTTACATTGTCTATTTACTTGCTAAATATAATACAATATTTAGTGATACTTCTGTCAATAATTTTCCAGCATTTGTGTGTATTTAAAACCAAATTTGACCTTTAAATAACTTTGAAATATTAAGTTATTCTACATTTTACTCAGTGAAATTTGTTTCTAGAGAGACTATATATCTGAATAATGATTATAATATGTGAAGTTCAAATTCAAATAACAGCAATTTGATTATCTGCATTTTAATCTCATTTTCATTATTAAAAATTCTATATGTAATCTACATTAGTAACCTAAAAACAACTGTGTAATACTTTCCCAAACTTCACTGAACAACTGTAATCTATAACACTCTCAAATTTTATTTCTGAAATATTACTGAACTATAATCAAAGAAAATATTACAAATGTAATGGCTCCTGACATGCTTTTTCACTGCCTATTCTGTTTTGCACTAAACTCTAAAATAAACTCTGCTTTCTATTCATGATGCATTAAGAATATAATAGAATATCTAATTATCCAGCAGAAATGGTATCCAGATAAAGATGTTACTGGTTTATAAGAATTTCTTTCCTATGTACAAAACATCTCAATTTCTGACTTTATCTCTGCCATTATGGTTTTATGGTCTTGTTTTGATTTTCCATTACATGTACTTCCTGTAGCACCTCTCAAAATTTTCTAGAACACAGTCTTGGGTTGAAGGCAAGTTACAAAAACAGAATGTTACTGTAATTTAAATAATGGACATTCAATTCTGAACAGCGATTTAGCAAACCCTTATTATTTTTATACCAATTTCTACTTGTAAAGTTTATAGTTGATAACATTTTCACTCCTTTCCAAGATTACAATAATTAAACTCAATGCAAAAAACTGTTGTCCATTGTTTTATAGTAATTATTACTGCAAGTACTGATATATATATAGTATAAAATACTTTAGCTGCTTTATATTTATATTTAATGCAATCTGTTTTCAAAACAATGAGAGAAATGATAAGCTTCATGAAGAGGAGGACAGAAATAACAAAAGGGTGAAGAAAGAATGGTTTTTAAAGGAATAGATTGTTCATCTTTTTCAATATCCACATTTAAAATTGACCTTAAAATTCGTATACATGTTCAATTTTGTAACATTTCATTTTCTTTTATTAAAAAAGCTGAGGGTGAATAAAATATTTTCATCCATATAAACAATGCCTTAGTATTTCGTAAGCACTGTGAATAATTCTGATTTAAGATAATATGTGGTATCTAAGTCATGGTACAGTGGGATTCATGTAAATAATAACAATTCCAAAGTGGCTTTTATAGAAATGAGAGGTTGATCAGTAAGCATATGATATTCAAAAGTTATTTAAGCTCTTGAGAGATAGGAAAAATTGCGAAGGAAGATAAAGACACAATTGCCTCATAAATGCACCGATAAATTTTCTGCAATTTAGGAAATTTTTCAAAAAGAAGCTTTCTACTAACAACTGACCAGATTCCTACAGACTAAATATCCTACCGAGAACAGGGATAGCTATTCCGATTTTTTTTTTTAAATCTCCTGATGGCTTTCAAGAGCTATTGAGGCAGTAAATAACTTTCAAGAACAGGCAAAAAGAAGAAACAGGACATGTGATATGATCGCCCAAAATGAAAGCTGACACTGTGACAAGCGGGGGAGACACTGGGAAGAACTTTTAGAATTTTGCAGCATTATGGGAACAAAATTCAATCAGTTTCTTTGATTCTGACTCAGTTTATCTTCAGTGGTGTCAAGTTATTGATCACGTTCTACTAAATCCAGATAAATATGTTTCAGCACTGTGAAGATGGGAAATTAATGACTCAAATTAAAAGTGTTTCATGTCTCTCCCCTTAGTGACAAGTATGAGAACTTTTATGTGGGTTAGAATCATAGCAACTAAAGAAAGACAATCAAAATCAGTTACCTGTAACATGATTTTCACTTCAATTATGTTATTAATGGTATAAAATAGCACAAGAAAGGTAGTACTGGTTAGATGAACAGTCATTTAATTAACCATACATGTATAGGCAGGAGCTGTTTTTGCTGATAAAATTTCTAACAAAGGTTTAGAATTAATGAGATTTAGGCTATGAAATAAGCCTAAAATATGAATTAATTCTCTCTTCCTTTAAAACAAATTATCACTATGGAATAAGCAATTCTTTCTTGAGTCTTTTTGCCATCTTCTCATTCTACCCTTATTCTAATAATGAATTCTACATTTAGAATATGGTAAATTGATATGAAATTAGATTCAAGACACAGGCGGTTTTAAACTTTCAGATAATTTAGTTGTAATTGATTATGCCTAGCAACTCTATATTTATTCTCCATTCTTAAATTATTTTGATCTTTTGTATTTAATAAAACAAATGGCTAAAGCTATTGTTTTAATTCTTGAATATTCTATCTTACAGTGTCACTTAGGCATTTCTGAATATTTTTCAGAAATGATTATATGTATTTTAAGTAGAAGCAATAGACTGCACTTAAAAATCTAGTTTTAGCTGTGCCTGGTAGATTATTTGAGCTCCTGTATCCATTTCTGATTTACGAATCAAAGGTCTTAAACTTTGTTACCTCATGATGAGAGTGTTACTACACTGAAACAATAACTAGGTGGATTTCTGCATACTGCTGACCATCTGCTAAGCTATGCCACAAAGAATATATTGTGTTTGTAGTGAAATATTGCTCTAAGCCTATTTTTTCTGCCTTCGAGCTATAGGGAAATTGATTTTTATGCCTTAATGAAGTAAAATCCTAACTGAGTTGTTTTACTCACTCATTCACAGATATGTTTAGCATTTACTATATAATCAGCACATATTATAATAAATCCTCTTTAGGGTTATGTCAAACTAGATTTTTCAAAATATGGCCTATGCACCTTCATGTGGAACTCCTGGAGTCTCTGAACTCCTTGAAATAAATTGCATATGTGTATTTTATTTTTCTAGAAACTTACGGCATAATTTTTAAGAGAACTGATGATTCTGAAAAGTTTAAAACGACCATTGTGTATACTCCTCATTTGTTATTTCAACTATATCCAGAATTTTACTACCAATGCTAGGAGAGTTTCCTAAACAGATATCACTAATTTTTGTATTTCTTAGGGTCTGGGGATTTAGCTCAGTGGCATAAGCACCTGCCTGGCAAGGGCAAAGTCATGAGTTCAATCTCTGGTACAAAAAAAAAAAAAAATTGTATTCCTCCCATACTGATAGCCTGAACTTCCAAATAAAAGTCCACTAGAAATCTCAATGTGATACAGATAATTCCTTTTGTAGTCATGTTTTCATTAATTTTATTGTCTATTTTTTTCAAGAAACTGAATATATCCTGAAATTTAACTGTAAAATAGTGATTAATATTTTTCACTTAAATGAGTCAGAGAGAAGGACAAAGGTGAAAGTCATTGTTCCTCCATTATTACATCTAATTTCTCTTTTATTTCTTAAATTTATTTATGAAGACCCTAATTTTCAAGCAACTAAACCCTAGATCTTACTATTAAGTCTACATTTCATTTCCATTTTCACACCAAGTCACAGCATCAACTCTTTACTTATATTGTATTTTTGAGACAGGACATTGCTTAACCATGAAGTTATCCAGGCTGGGCTGCGACGTGTGATCCTCCTGCTTCAGGCTTCTAAGGTGTGGGGTTATAGGCATGAGCCAAATTTATTTTGTATCCCAGTAATAAGGATCGTACAATGTCTCTTATACCAATATTTTCATTCTTGTTCAACTGTCTCTCCCACAACTGTGCTTTTGATCTCATATGGACAACTGCAAGATATTCATAAGGTAAGTAAGAGAGATAGGCTTTCTCTGCTTCTGGAGATTTACAGTTTCCCTCTACAGCCTGCTTATCAGCCTGGGTTATCTTTCCTCCAGTGTATGTTTCTGGCTTCCTTTGTCAAAAAGCAGAAGGCTAAATGTGCCAGCGGTTGTTTCTGTATTCCCCATTTCTGTTCCACTGATCTGCATGTCTGTTTTTGTGCCTCTGCCATGACGGTTTTATCCCTGTCACTTTGTAATATGTGACTTAAAATCCAGAATTGTGATGCCTCTTGATTTGCTCTTGTTACCCAAGATTGTTTTGCTTCTCTTCCGGTTCCTTGTGAGTTTTTAGATTGGTTTCTTTCTAGTTCTGTGACAAATGCTGTTCATATTTTTATTTAAATTTCATTATGTCTATATATAAAATTGGAAGTGTGAGCTTTTTGACAATATCAACTTTCTCTCTCTAGGAGCAGATATCATTCCATTTGCTGATGTCCTGTTTGATCTCCTCTTTCTTAGAGTACTATAGTTTTCATTGTAACACAGAGGTCTTTCACATCCTTGGTTAGATTAATTCCTAACTCACTATTTCTCTTGATTCCACTATCAATGGCACTGTTTTCCTAATTTCTTTTTTGGTGGATTCACTTTTTATGTACAGATACGCTATTGATTTTGTATCCTGTTACACTGCTGAATTTGTTAATTCTAGAGTCTTTTGGAAGATTTTGGGGTTCTTCTATGTAGGAATCATTTTATTTTTAAATAATGATAATTGAAATCCTTCCATTCCTATATGTATGTCTTTTAATTCTTTCTCTTGCCTACTTTCTTTTGTTAATGTTTTGAGCATTGTATTGAATAAGAGTTGATATTGGACATTCTTGTTTTGTTTCTAATTTTAGAAGGAAGGTTTTTAGCTTTTCTCCATTTAATGGAGATGTTATTTTCAAGTTAAGCAGATTCTTCCCTATTCCTAGTTTGGTGAAACATTTCTTTTTATCATGAATGTTAAATTTTGTCAGGGACGACATTTTACAATCATATGATCTTTTTCTTCTTTAATGGGTTACAATAAATTATTTTTGAGATTTCATTTTGCATTTTGAGATTTCATTTCATCAAACAGAAGGTCTTTTCAACTCAGATAATCATGTAACTGTTTACAGGCAAGTACAACTGTGCCTAGCTTTTAATGTTGAACCAGTCTTGTATACTTGGAATATATTCCATTTAGTATTGGCATAGATATAACTACATTCTTGGATTTGACTGCTGATATTTAATTATGAAATTTAACATCTATGTTCATGAGAGAGTTTTACGTATAATTTTGCTTTCTTGTGACGTCTTCATCTGGGTTTTTGAACAATATTGCCTATCATAAGTAAACTAGACATTTGCATTAATTTCCTAGAATTGACATAGAAAATAACATACTGGCTGGCTTAATCACAGCAAATGTATTTCTCACAGCCCTGCTAATGGGTCCACAACAAGGAGTCAGTAGGCTATTTTCTTTGGAGGCCTCTCTTTTTGTCTTTGGCTTGCATATGGCTTTTTCCTCTGTCTTCACATGATCATTTCTGTGTTCCATGTATCTGTGTTTCTCCAAATTCCTCTTCTAAATATATAAATTCAGTTGAGCTATGGCCAATACATAATGTATTATTTTAATTTGGTTATTATTTTAAATACTCTGTGTTTAAATAGGCAGAATCTGAGACATTGGGGTTAGGCTTTCCACATATTTGTGAGGAGATATAATTGATTCTATAGGAGAAGCTTCAATCATTTTTCTACTGGAAGGATTTAGTATCACTTCCACCTTAAATGTTTGGTAAAATTTAGCACTGAAACAGTCTTTGTTGTAGATTTCTTAAAACATCATTAATTCTTGAATTGATGTCTTTACTGAAACAAAGGCCTAATAAGAGTTCCAGTTTTTTACTTGTGAGTTGTGCTGTCTAATATTTTCAAGGAATTTTTCTATTTTATGTATTTTCTAAACTTCTGGGTATAAAGTTGGTCAAAATATTCCAATGCTTTTCATTTGGGATTCTTAGAATTGAAATGGTGATGGTATTTCATTTTTAAAATTGTTAATTATATCCTTTCTTTTTTTAAAAAAATTGTATTTTATTGCAGCAAGAATATGCAATTTGAGATTTGCCCTCTTAATAATTTAAGTGAACATTAGTGTCAACTACAAGTGCATAGTTTGTTATGGTTTAAATACAAAGGGAATCCCAAAGACTCATGTATGGTGGGACTTGATCCCCAATGCAGCAATGTTTATAGAGACGGGACCTAGAAAAGTGATGGAATCCCAAGAACACCAGTATCATCAATGGATCAACTCAATGTTCCCAAAGCTGCATGAGCTGTTAGGGGATAAAGTTAATAGATCTCTTTGGGTGAGTCTGTTAAGGTTATATCTTTTCTTGGGTTATCCCCTTACTGTCTGACTCCTGGCTGACATGAGGTAAGTAGCATTTCTCTGCCACCATTTCTGCCTAAGAACAAGCTGACCATGGACTGAAACTCCTGAAACCAGGAGCCAAAAGAATCTTTGCTCCTTTAAATCGCAAATGTCAGGTATTTTGTCACAACAACAGGGTATCAGCCGATGAAATGTAGTATGGCACATATATAAATGTTATAGGAATATAATTTCATCTTGCTTAAATAAAGCTGTGTACCAACTGATTAACAACTCCCCTTTTTCCATAGCCCAGGGCCCTGAAGGTCACCATTCCTTTCTTTGATTCAATGAATTTAGATTATTTTAGATATTTCACAGCAATGGATTATTTTTCTGTCTATTGGCTACTTTCAACAAAATGTCTGTTCAAATCATTAGGTCCTTTTAACATTGGAGACTTTACTATTGATTTATAATATGTCCTTCTATATTTAGAGAATGAACACTTTATTAGATACATGATTTAGAAACATTTTCTCCCATTTTCATAGTTTGCCACTCTGTTCACTCTTTTGTTTTTGTTTGGTACTGTTGTTTCTGCTTGATGCTGCTTGTCTACTGTTGCTTTTGTACATTGTGCTTTTGGAGTAGTATCCAAAATACCTTCAACAAAACCAATGTCACCATTCTTTGCTCCTATCTTTTCTTCTGGGAGATTGAGTTTCAGTTCTCATGGTTAGACCTATAATTAACTTTGAATTGCTCATTGTATGTATTGTAAACTAAAGGATACAATTAAATTATTTTGCAAATAAATGTCTAACTTTCACAAAATTATTTGTTAAAGAAATAATCTTTTGCCTAATGTATATTTCTGGCACTCCCAGGTCCATATTGATTTAATTATCATGGCAAATAATATGTTTCGAAAACAGAGCAAAAGGCCTGTAGCTTTTCTTCTCTTTCGAGGTTGTTTAGATTACTCAGGGTCTTTTGTAAGATTTTAGTGTAAGGGTTTATTTTTTGTTTTTATTTCTATTAAAAAAATTTGGATCTTGCTGGGAGTAGCACTGAATCTGCAGGTCACATTGGATAATAGGGAGATTTTAATATTGTTCTTCCAAACCATGAACATGACATACTTTCTTTCAGCGATGTTCTGTCATTTTTAGTGCATAAGTAAACTGCTTATGCAGAGTTTCAGCCTTGCTTCTCTTTCCAGCTCTGTTCCACTGTTATCACACTGGAGCCTTCGAGGTGTGCTGGAAAGACAGCGGCAGAACACACCACACTGCAGCTGTTACACCTTCACTTGCTTTAGACTCTTGGATTACTTCACTTAAGCTATTTGTTCAACATGCAACATAAACACTTAGAATCACACAAGTTTTAGTGACATCTACTAATTAAACAATAAGCCAGTATTATATGCTGGCTATCGGAGAAAAAGATTAAGTTATCAATTAGGTTTTAAATGAAGCATAGGAAATGGTTCTATTTCAAAGTGCACATTCTGGTCACCTAGGATATTTTCACGGAATTTCTGAATGTAAGGGTTTTTTAATACTTCATGTTAAATGAGCCTCTTGTTTGGTGCTCTGATCTATCATAGAACCATCTGTGCTAAACACCTCTGTGTGAATGTGTGCATTGCATTTTATACATATAATGTCTTACACTCAATTTTAACAATTTCTGTGTATTCACTTGCATGAAAGGGTACATGCAGGAATACACACACCTATATATAAATATAAAGTCTACACAATATTAACATTTTATATATTTCTTCACATATTCTTGGGGATGCTGAAAATTGGAAATATATATATATATATATATATAATGTAACTAAATATAAGTTTTATATATATATATATATATATATATATATATATATATATATATATATTCTACCCTCAATTACCTCTATATTGATTGATATTTGATCAATTCTTTATTCAAAACACTAGAAATAACACCATAAAACATGTATTTCAAGCCAACTGTATTAATTATCTTGCCGCTTACTCTCAAGTAAGATCATATAGTAGTCCTCTATTTAATGAATTTTTTGCCATCATTACTATAGTTTATTATTTTCACCTTACATTTTTCTTTCTAAATATTTATTTCACACTCTACCTTTTCAATGAGATTGTCTATATTTAATATATTAACATTAATTTTCAAAAATCAGATGTTTTATATAATATCTATGCAAGTTAGTGGTTTCAAATAGCTTTACACCTTCTATTATCTAGATTTTAAGAAAACTACACCATACTCATAAGTGAAATAAATCAGACCCACATGTGTAATCATATTTTCCTCTAGTGTAAGAAGCTGAAAAAGTAAATTAGATCCAAAATGTACAGTAGATATTGTAAAGTCGGAAGAAACTGTTCAAAAGGAAAGAAACACTGGCATGGGGAAAGAAGAAAAAGGAAAGGAAAAGGAAAGTTAAGATAATTATACTACTAATTTTTTTCTTTAAAATAAATAAAAGAAAAAATAATAATGTTTAAATAACACTCTTCCATTGTTGTCTATGTTAGAAACCCAACTGTTTGTAGGAGAAATAATTACTTGTAAGAAACATAAATTTTAATAATTAAATTCTACCTTAAATTGTTTTATATTTAACCAACAAATGCTTCGTGATTTTTGTATAATATTTATTCTCTATACTAGCATAAACAAAAGGAAAGGTAGCAAAAATATAAACTATGTGAATTAAACTTGAAGACAAAAAAAATTCTGAAAGTTCCTATCTGTTGAGTGGCTACTTAGGATAAATGTAGTACTTTAGTAAATTTTTTCATTCATACCAATGACTAAAGAACAATTATTATTCATTTATAGAAGAAAAAATTGAGACACTTAGCCATTAACATATTTCTCAAAGTTCACACAATTCATCAATTACAGAGCTGCAATCAGGTTAAGTATCTTGACTCCAGAGTCTGCTGTTAACTGCCAGGATTGACAGATTCCTTGGGGTAGCTTTCACATCATTATTTAGTAAGGCTTTTATTTTACACATCTTCTCGGAATGTTTACCTGCTCCTTCTCAGTTATGTCACATAAACTGATTTTATATTCATCAGCATTTCATAGGTTTTTTGTGCTGATTTCCTTGTTAGCCACAAAAGCCCATCATTCAAGTTATTGTTTATATATCCATCTGTCACTTGAAATATTATAAGCTCTGTGAATGCCATAACACTTCCTCATGTATCTCTATATTCAAAACATATAGCAGAGTGCTACACACATACACAAAACACACACCAAAAACACACACATTCACAGAGTATTTATTACAAGAAATTTATTCCCAAATCTACAGAAGCTGAGAAGTCCTCCAATCAGTCATCAGCAACGTGAAGAACCAGGAAAGGTTTTCAGTATAGTTCTGGGAATCTGAGGACCCATGTTGTAAGGTTCAGTGGAAAACAGGAGAAACCTTCCCCAAATCAAGCAGACAGGCAAAGAGAGTGAATCTCCCTTTTGTCATGGTTTACATCTAAATGTCCCCCAACACCTCTTGATCACATAGGCGGGGCTTTGGGAAGTAACAGGCTAATGTGCGTATGTGATATAGTCCACTGATGGGTTTAACGTAGTTCTGGGCATGAATAATGGATTTACTAAAGGGAGAAGGACTATCCTGGATGTAGACAGCAGCAATCCCTAACAACAAGAAGAGAAAGAAGAAAGAATGAACTGTTTCTCATCTTCCACACTACCCTTTCATGCCAGCTTATACTAGAGCCACCCAACTAAAGACTAAAACCTCTACTAAATGTGAGCTGAAGTGAATCATTCCCTTCCTTTAACTTATAAGTGTCAGACATTTTGTCCCAGCAAAGGAAGTAACTAAGATACCCTTTCACCATCCTTTCATTCTTTTCAGACCCTCAGTGCATTGGATGG
This sequence comes from Hydrochoerus hydrochaeris, assembly GCA_004027455.1. Classification (NCBI taxonomy): domain Eukaryota; kingdom Metazoa; phylum Chordata; class Mammalia; order Rodentia; family Hydrochaeridae; genus Hydrochoerus; species Hydrochoerus hydrochaeris. The sequence goes on from PVLA01011070.1 coordinate 21,914, forward strand.
CACCTGCAGACCTTGAGGAAAGTAGTCTACTTAACTCAGTTTATTGACTCATTGATAATGTCATTTGGAAACAGCCTCTCAGACACACTAAGAAACAACATTCACTCTTGGATCTCCCATTATTAAGTATACTTCATATAATAATCATAAGAAATATGTCTGAATATTTTCACTCAATAATGTAGAAATAAAGTCACTTGTGTTCATAGCAGTTGATTAATCTGAGAATATCTTAAATATATTGTATTTGCAACAAGTGCATATTACCTACATGGCAGATATTATTCAAGACAATAGGAAGAGAATAATGATAAAAATAAATTCACTACTTTATGCATCATTTATTCTAGAAGGGCTGTGCAACAAGAGCCCTTGTGAATAAAGTGAATGCATCAAATGTGACTCAAAATAATTTCAGATCAAAATGTAGTTATCAACTTCTGATCCTACCAAGATGAAAAATTTGTTCCTCTGTTTTTCTTTATAGCAAGTACATCTACAAATGCTGGAAAGAATTCAAGAGAAAACCAAAAGAGAATCGTAAAAGATAGACACAGAAGGTGCACTGGTTTGGGCCCCAGGCTTCAGTGGACTCCAGGCAGTGGGCATGCATTATGACCTTAACTAGCATGTGGAGGTAATCTTAGGCCTGCCATTTCCTGAGCCCTGCCTAACAACACAAGTTAGGTTTGGACTCTCATTTCTCCTCTGGAAGCTACGAGAGGCCAGCCTACAGCACCAGGCCAGACTGGCAGAACAGGAAGCAGTGATCACTCCAAGAGACCTGGGACAATAACTGACAATAACAGTCTCTCCATTTGGCCTGAGAGTGCTTCTCCCACCCTGTGAAACCCTGGGATTCAAGGACACCAGAAAAGAGGCTTCTGATACAACAAACACCCACCCAGTGAAGCATTCTATACCCTGCATATGAAAATAACTGGAAGTCAGGAAACCTTCCTCTACTTGGATGCCAACTACCCCAGACGGAGGAATGTAATTCAGGGTCTGAATCACCATTAGTTGGGCCCAGAGACAAAGCCAGCAGTGTGAGACAAGTACAGCAGGCCAAGATGATGCTGCATGCTCTCTAAAAATGTCATTGTCATAAAACTAAAGTTCCACAGGATACAAGGACTTACTTGTCAAACCTAAACAGGATGACTGTGTGATGAACAGAACACTACACAATCTATTAATCATTGTTAACCTTTTATTATTTTGTTTTGAAATTGTGTATCATTGATTTTATTCTTTTTTCATTTTTAAAAGAAAAATATCTAAATAAGATCTAGATTACCTTAACATAATAGTCAAATGTCTAAAATAATACATTATTCTGGTTTTGATATTCTACTTCTGTTTTGCAAAGGGTTTTCAATGGGTAACAGGTACCTGTAACAACCATGTGTGTTTGTAATAAAACAGTAAATGGTAATATATGAATTTGCAATCCTAGATTGTTTACATTTTAAAAGTCATAATTATGACCAGGTTTTATTCAAATTGTCAAAACTGCATCAGTTAAATGGGAAGAATTAATGTATTTCTGAGTCTTAAAACTATTGAAGAGTAAATGAGAAATCATGCTTTATTCCATTATAATTATAATTATAATTTACAAGCTTATTTGCATAATTTGAGATTAGAAAGCTGAAACTCTCTCACTGTAAAACAATTTGTTTTATACAGAGATAAGTATAATTAAATATTTTCTCCATCAGCATCATTTTTAAAAATTCTGTTTTATTATAATGGAATAGGTTCTTCTCTTGAAATCAAGCTGATCATATTTCTGTGAGTTTATAACCCTTCATTTTATGCTGTTTAAGTAATCTTGAGCCATCAATTAACACTTTATCATTAAACCACCACATGCCTTCTGTCTTCTACTATGAATTAGATGTGCTCATATCTCCCATTAGAAGCACCAATTCAAGAAAGAGAAAGAAAGAAATGAAGAAAGAACAAAAGAAAGAAAGAACAAAAGAAAGAAAAAGAAAGAAAGAAAGAAAGAAAGAAAGAAAGAAAGAAGAAAGAAAGAAAGAAAGAAAGAAAGAAAGAAAGAAAGAAAGAAAGAAAGAAAGAAAAAAGAGGCTTCTAAACTCATATTTCCCTCTCTGTGTTTTATTTTTCTTGGATCAACTACCATCCTATAACACAAGGCTGTATGTTTAAGTTTCCAAAGATGTTTCAGTTGGTAAACTCACCAGGATAACCTCGATCTTGTCAAGTCTTCACAGAACTCTCTACCAATTAAAATTTTCATTGTCATTTTTTTTTGTCTTTTTGAGACAGGGTCTCACTATGCAGTTCAGGCTGGCCTTGGGCTCACATTGTAGCCCAGGCTGGTGTCAAACTCACAAGGATCCGCCTGTCTCAGCTTCCCAAGTGCTGGGATTACAGAAGTGCACCACCACGCCCGGCCTTATTGTCACTTTTTATTTCCCATTCTCAAGTCAACAGGCAACACATGTATTATACTATGTGTTCAATGGAAAGAAAATACAGTGTGAAACAAATGTCACCTAAGCTTTAAAACCTTCCCTTTGCTTTGGAAGCAGCACTGGCACATGCACTCAGAGTGTTATGTGTTATTATATAATTAGGAAAAAGAAAGATATTTTTATTCTAAAACATTAATTCCCAGCTTACACTCTAAATTATTCTCATTCATAGTTCCTGGTCTGTGATATGGGCTTTCCACAGCCTCTAACATTTCTAGGCCTTGACTTTCATAAAATACATGCATGGAGCTCATACATTTTTCACTGCTTTATACTTATTGTAAGATATCTGGCACAGGAATGACTTCCATGAATGTTCCTACCTCTCTGTGTCCCACTGTACTACATGGTAAGAAATACAGAGTCATATGTCATACTTTTAATAGCCATATTATACCTATTTTTACTTATGCCAAATTCATTAACAAGTACATAAAGCGATATTGTACATATTAATGGGGTTACTTGTGGTTTTCATATGTGTGTATACAGTGTGTAATACCTAAATCAGGTTAAAAATATTTATCTCCTCAAACATTTATCAATTCTTTAGTGGCAAAACCTTTCAAAATCCCATCTACCTTCCTGAAATATATAGCAATTATTGTTTGGTACAGTCAGCCTGTAGTCCAACATAGTACTCATTCGTCAACCTTCCTCCATCTTTTCCCTACCCGCAGTCCATTTTTTGGCTTCTGTTAACAAACATTCTACTAAACTTCCTCTGTTCATCCTCTTCTTCCTCCTCCTCCTCCTCCTCCTTCTTTTTCTTTTTGCCTTTTTAGACAGGGTTTTGCTATGCAGTTCTCACTGGCCTTGAACTCACTTTGTAGCCAGGTTGACCTCCATCTCACAGCTATCCTCCTGCCTCAGCCTCCCAAGTGCTGGGATTACAAGTGTGTGCCACCACTTCCAGTTCATCTCAACTTGTAGGAGACTACTTTTGTTTTAGATTCCTCATGTGAGCAAGCTCGTTTAGTACTCATCTGTATATGCCTGGCATATATTGCTTAATATAATTATCTTTAGTTCCATCTCTCTTGCTCAACTGATAGAATTCTATTTTTTTTTTTTTTTTGGTACCAGGGATTGAACTCATGACCTTGCACTTGTGCCGCTGAGCTAAATCCCCGATTCTATTCTTTTTAATGACAAAATAGTACTGTGTGCAATACTACAGTTTATTTATCCACTCATCATTTGGTGGACACATGTTGTTTCCATTTCTTGGCTTTGTTGATAGTGCAGAAATAAACAAACATGGAAGGCAGACATCTTTCAATATACTGATATTCAGTCATGTGGATATGTACTCTAGCTGTGGGACAGTTGGCTGCTATGGTAAATCTATGTATAATTTTTAAAGATCCTCCATACACCTTTCCCTAACGGTTATACTAATTTGCACTCTACTCACATGGCACAAGTGTCCCTTTTGATTAGTGTCCTTGCCAGCACTTGTTATCTCTAGCCTTGCTTATAACAGATGTTCTTACTTGGATAAAGGGATCTTTCTCTGTAGTTTTTATTTACATTTCCCTGGTGATCAGTGATGTGGAATCTTTTCTCATACTTATGTATACCTGTTGACGATTTGCATTTCTTTTCTTGAGGCATGTCTATTCCAGCCATTTGCCCACTTCTTTTTGGTTTTCGCTATTGAGTTGAATTCTTCATACACATAAGGAAGAAATGATTTTAAATAACAACAGTGCTAAAAACTACAGATGAGCAGAAACCCGGAAGGGAGTGGAATGGGGATCTGGCATCTTCTCTCTGGAAGGAGTCTGCAGCAAACTTGTGCAATGGCTGTTTGACAGTGTGGTTTCTAACTTGCTCCTGGGAGTTAACAGGTGCCCTCTGAGAGTCTAACGTGGAAGCCAGCAGTTATCCAGCCTTCTTGTAAATCCAGGTCTGCCTACTCTGTAGAAATGTGCTTGTCCACATGTTGAGTGCCATAACGTCTGTAGCTCTTAAGCAAAGACCAGCTTCTTAACCACCTCACTCTGGGAATGATGTGGTTCTACATTCTCATGTCTCCCCGTACTACACAACACAAAGAGGTAGCCATCACCAGCAATGTATAGATGATCTGGCTTCTACTTTACCTGCCTTGTGATACTGGCATAATACAATATACCCTAAAATCCTGAGGGCAACAAAAACTAACACAAAACACAGGAGTGGAAATATAACTTAGAATCTTTGACCACATGGATTCATCAGAGATTCTAGGGAAATGTTAATACTCAAATCCAATATATATGGTTTTAAAAAATACTTTCAAATATGTGAAAAACCTGAAGCTATGCTTTGGGGCATTTGTAAGTGTTTACATGAGTAAAATCATAACCAGAGGATTTGATTCTTTTTAATGCGCAAACAAGAAATTCTTTTCCTGCAAGAAGATGTGCAAAAGTGATCAGAGATAACAAATCTTTTTTTTCCCTTCAGAATAAAAGCTATTTGATTTTTATATGAGACATTTAACAACTGTACATATTATGTAATTTTTCTGGGTATTTTCAAGTTTCCTATAAACAGGTTTTTTAAAAAATTAAAATGTGAACTTTTTCTTGATTCAAAATGATTATTTTCTTATATTAAATTATAGAGATGCTTTTCAATTTTTGCTGGAGTTTCATTCCAGTGAATCAACTGGATGTTGAAATAGCATAAGGGAAAATGTGCTTAAGATACCTAAACTACTAAAGTTCATAGGTTAACCCCACAGTGCATTGCTGTGTGCTGCCCTGGTTGTTTTATCTCATGATCACATTGTTGACTGAAAACTCTCACCGCTCAGCATTTCAACAGACTAAAATCACATATGACTGACTCATCGAAGGTAAATATTGTCATTTGCAGAGTTGTTAGTACTGAATACATTACATACTTTGTAAGCCATTGTAAAGGCAAAAAAATGTAAATTGTAAGTCAGGGGCAATGTATTTGTAAGTTTGTATTCTCTTTTTAAAATGATGGCAATATTTTTCAAGGTTCAGTCTCCAAAAATCTAAAACTTACTCTGTTGACTCATGGTTCATCTAAACTTCACAGAATGGCTGTAATTTTGGTGCGCTGACATTTCAGTCAGATGACACACCTTGTCTAAGAGTTCATAGCTGCACCGCTGTACTGATTCCAAACAAATATCCCTGGTCTGAACCTTCAGATGTGTGTACATACATACAATCTTTTTGCTGGTGTGTTTTATTAAATAATACTGAGACCATATACAAAAAAGAGGTAGTCACAGGTCAATAACTCTGGAAATTAACAAAAATAAGTGAGCAGGCTCTAATATTATACCAAAATTTGCAATCAAACAAGTATTTATATTTGCAGGAAAAATTTAAAAAGTAACAGGTTTAATGACATATGAGATGTATTTGCCCATTTTTACAGTGATGTTCCCGTCCTCTTGTTACTAACTTACATGTATTACTGATACTGTGCATTGTAATACTTAATCATTTTTCTTAAGCATTTCACATAATTTCCTATCCTGTCACCAGTTGGTTTACTTTGTCTGTATGGATTCCTTTGCAGAAACTTCTTCAATTAATTGGTTTTTGAAATAAGACAATGATCCAGATATAAGGGAAGATGAAAGAGGAGAAAGAGCAATGAAAAGGATCAAAATGCAACATGTACATGTATAAATTGCCCATGATGAATGTATGTATAATATATTGTAAGTATACAGTACTCCAAGTAAAAAAATGAATAAATAATAAAGAAGATGGATCACATATGGACCCCATTCACAGCTACTAAATTAAGTAGCTTTGTAAGAATTAGCATGACTGAGCCATTGCCCATAGACCTTGACCTAAATTGGAAAATTCCTACTAAGATAATTTCTAGTTTAGTCATCTACTGTTGGGAGCTGTTGAAGCTGAATACATGTGCAGGGCTGCAGCATGGCCTAGGCATGGTGAACTGAGAGCAAAGAGACATCTCAAATGGCAAGACAGAACACAGCTGAGGACACCTGGCTCCAACCCCAATTAATACGATAGAGATTGTAACTGCAGTCATTTCAGTCCTGTAGTGAAAGCCAACCTGGAGACTTTCTCCTAAGATGCTTCTCCTAAATTAACATGAGATAGTTCTCCTAAATTAACACTGTCTGTTACTTGGAAAAGTCCTTGAACCACTCCCAAGTTCCTGCTCAGGTTTCCTGCATTTTCTACACTAACTCTTTCATTGTTTGAAAATTAAACAAATACAGGCCACCCAGACACATTCCTTGTCTTAGCCCCAGAGTCTCAAAATCTGAAAGACGGTTTTGATCCTCCTGGAGCTCTCAAATCATACTACTTGTCTCCTTTATTTTAAGCCTTTGCTGTAGACGCATTTGGGAGTTTGGGGATCTTGGCCAGGTCCCTGATAATCCACATCTAGTTTAGTCATCTACCTCATTTTTGTTTACTAGTTCTTTGATTCTGAAAATGTAAGTGCATTAACCAGACCCTTACTGGATCAGTCCGTGGAAGGGATGTTACCTGAACAGGGCTTACCGATCTGACCCTAAGCCATTTCTGCCTTTGATACAACACTGGAGAACCTAGATATTCCCCTCTGGGCTTTGTGCCAGACTAAATTAGTTCAAATGATAATGTTTCTAGAAGATATATTAAATCTGTTTGAAATTCTTTTTTGTTGTTATTTTGTTTTGTTTTGTCTTTTTGAGACAGGGTCTCTCTATGCAGTCCAGGCTGGCCTTGAGCTCACTTTGTAGCCCAGGCTGGTCTCGAACTCACAGAGATCCTCCTGCCTCAGCTGCCCCAGTGCTGGGATTACAGGTGTGTGCCATATTAAATCTGATATATTTGCATTTCCTAAATCCATATAGTTTGTAGACACATTAATTGCCTATGACTTGGAAAGGCATGAATTGCAGTAGTACTTGTACTAATTGTACAACTACTTGTAATACCAATTAGCACAAGCGGACATGGGGCTGCACACTGGTCAGCCAGCAACATGGGAGCCTGAGGTAGGATTGCAATTTCCAGCCCAGCCTGAGCAACTCAGCAAGACCCTGTCTCAAAATAAAACATATAAAACAAAAAAGGGGCTGGCATGTTAACTCATTGCAAAGGGGCTGGGTTCAATCCCTTACATCAGAAATGAAAAAATAAAAACAGGGTGCAGTCATGTGCCTGAATTGCTTTGTTATTCATAGTTACTTACTGCCCAGTTTTCCAAAACTAAATCATTACTTATTACTATTAAATGGTTGGGTACTACTTCATAGTAATGTGTGATATATTTTTACCAAAGAGATCTCAAAGTTTACTTCAAGACCTTTCAAAAAGTATAATGTAAACTGACAAATTACTAAGTAAAATTAGCATAGTATTTTGTTTTTTATCGGAGGGTAAGAAAGTTAATACAATGAGGAATAGATGATAAATTGTTGCAAAATACAACAGATAGGAAGAACTGCTATATCTATTTAGAGTTTATCCAAGTAGGATGAACATACAAAAAAATCCCCTTGATATGTAGTTTATTACTAGCAAAATAATGTGCTTAGAACAAGAATAAATGAGAAAGCAAACTCCATACAAATAGGAGGCTGGTGTTTATTACTTGTTAATCAATCTAAATCATCATTCATGTTGTTGGTTTCAATGATGCCTCTCAATCATTCTGTAAGAGATCATTAAGATTATATATAAAACAGAAAAAAATTAATGTTTGTAATGTGCAAGTAATTTGTCTAAAGTTATATAAGTGATTAGAGACAAAGCCAAGAAATTACCTTGTGAGGTTTATTTTACTATAATACACAGCTTCTGGGTAATAACAGTTATGCATTTGAACAGATAGATATAGTTAGAATGGTAGATAGATAGAAAACCATTATTATCTTTTCTTATTGAAGGTATCAGAGGAAAATGATCATTCAAGTCAGTCATTCCAAGTACCTTAAAGTAGAAAAATATATCTCTACTATTAAAAAGAATAAAATAAGACATTATTTTTATCCAACTCCTCCAGATTTTCACTGTCTTTTTTTAAAAAAAGCTAAATCTTGTAAATGGCTTATATACCATCAGCAGATGACTGGATAAATAAAATGTGGCATTTATACTAGGCTTTCACAAAGAAACATAAAGATAAATGGATGCATCTTTAGACCATGATATTAAATGAAATAAATTAGATAGACAAGCTCATGACTTTTCTTATATGAGAAATATCACATGACTTTTCTTATATGAGAAATGAAGAGATAGAGGGAGAGACAGAGAAGGAGAAAGAGAAGGAGAGAGAAATGATAAATAGAAAAAACAGAAAGTAAAGAAATTTTTCAAAAGGATGGGAGAACAAGAGACGGGAAAGTTGAATGCAGGAGAAGGGGAAATAGAAAAAATTGAAGAAGAAAATGAAAGTAAAGCTTTTGCAAATAGGAAAAGTAGCCAAGACTTGGAAGAAACAAGAACAGAGGGAAGAGGCAGGGGAAGAAGAATTAAGATATAATCCATACATGTACCAATGCCACATGATAAATGTAATGTACTACAAACATGTCCAAATAAAGATTTTTCAAATAATATAAGGAAAATATATAATTTTGTAAAGCTAAACCTTAGTAGCATTCCTACATCGCATTTCTGTTATGAAAGCATGAAACAAATCCCACGGTATAAAGATTAAAATATTTTGACAGTACATAAGCATAATCATATTCTAATCTCACTTCTGATTAAGACACATTTTCTTTCCAAAAAGTATAAATGAAATAGTTTTTCCTTAAGATATTTTATCAGGACTATCCTATATTATTTACAATTTAAAAAAAGAATAATCATGTTATTATTAACTTGATTTTCAATTTGCAACATCTATGTCAGCTGAAGGTATGGCTATAAGAAAATATACCACCAATGTGTTCTTCATTTCTCTGAACCATGATTGAAAGTACTGATTTATGTTTCCCCACAGGCAGAAAATTCTTGTGTGCACTTTTTACATGTTCCATAAAACTACATGAAAAATAGATTATGTGCCTAATTCAGAAAGTGGTCATTATCAAACAGGCACACAAAAACAAGAGGTACAGAAGGACAGAGTCCTAAAAACTATTTTGGTAATATTTAGAACATTCTTACACTGTCTCAGTCAGGAGCCACTAAAGCATTTAAAAGTGGGTGAAGGAGACCCTAAAAGAATTTGTCCTGAGTCGGTCAGATTTTGGTTCTTAAGAATAGTACTCTGACATAGAACAGAAGAAAAGGCCTGAAATTGGTTTAAAAGATCTAAGTGAAGGCTGCAAAACACAGGTATATACACTTGTTTGAGGATTTGCAAACTGGCTTAGTAGTCTGTTACTCTTTGCCAAATTCACTGAGAGAGCGAGAATCTTCTTTGAAGTAGCAATTGTATGCTCGGGTTTAACTTAGGCTACTTTAAGCAAAGTGTGAAATATATGTAGAGAGAAATCTGTAGATATAGTTCAATTCAATTGACATGTGGTTTTCCTGCCAAAATTCATTTGCAAGTTGATCTTTATAAGTCTGAATCCATGTTTTGAAATAGGTAATGACAATTAATGCTCTGAAATTTTGCCAAGTATGCCTAATTCATGCCTTGAGATACCTGATGTATCATACTGATTAGTGTGTTTTATCTGCCACATTGTTTTAAATGATGAAGTTCCAAACACAGATGCCAAGAACATTTCTCACTGGCTGAGGATGCCAGCACCCACAAGGTCCCGCTGGCTGTAATGACAGACATCTGGGCTGGGACAGACCCTCTGAGAATCCAAGTCCTCCACAGCTAGTAAAAGCTCATTAAAATTAGTTTTCTTTGTAGCAATAGGTGCGTTTTATGATATTGCATAAAAGTTCTTAATTAAAACATATGGGATAACTTACTAGATAAGATTATAGCTACAGTTCCAAAGAATATTATTTTATTGCTATTTCTCTCAAGTGTTTTATTTCCCATTAGATGTTTTTGTTTTGGTTTGAGGGCTTTTTTTTGTTTTTTTGGTTTGCTTTAGTTTATATTTTTGTTTTGTTTTTTTTCTAGAAATTGTATATTTTTCTTAGTGATACTTTCAATTGTATTAAAAAATATTAAAAATTTAGCAAATAGAAAGAACTTTATTATGAACATCAGTATTCTCAGTATCCAGCATTAAAAAATATTGTTAATATTCTGTCTTTGTTTTTATGGAGAACATGACAAATGTGACAACAAAAATAGACGCCACAAATATGGTGTTGTCTTTCTTTTAAAAATTTTATATTTTATTAGTAAATGTTTTCCACACATACTTCTTGCATTCCTCATAGGGAATGGCTAGATGTACATGGTACATTTTAATTTATTTCATGTCTGCTTCCTTCCCTTCCCTCCTTCTTTCCTCCCTTGCTTGTTTCCCTTCCAGTTGTGTATCAAGGAGGTTAGAGAGGGGTGACCCACCTTGGTCTGCACAGTATTGGCCAAAAGGAAAATTATATTGTAACAATTTACTCCATTCATTCATTTATGCTGGTGGCAGCTGAAGCCCCCAAACCCCCACCCAGAGCAGTATGAATCCTAGCTGTGACACTGTCTCCTTCCACTGATCTTTTGCAAATGGGATATTTTAATGGCTTTAAATAATGCTTTTGGAAGTTTCTTGCATTTACTAAAGTATTTTGTACTTATATGTGTTTCTTAAGATTTTACAATTAAAATAACATCTGGCTAAATGTTTTCTAAATTCTCGAATAAATAATTAAAGAGCTTTGTTTTCAAGGCAGTAACATGTTGAAATAAAAACATTATTTTTATGTAGATCCCACATAGGCAAGTTTAGAAGGAAAAAAATATTTTAAAATTAGTATGCATTTAAAGTGTCAGTTTTAAATAAAGACGGTTCTTGCCTTAATTACTTTTCTCATTGCTGAGACAAAATACCCAACACCCAAAGTTAAAGGGAGGAAAAGTTTATTCAGCTCACAGTTTGTAGAGGTTTCAGTCCATAATTATCTGGGTCCAAGGCAGAGTGGCACATGGCAGAGGGTCATTACAGAGGAGAACCAGTTCACAGAGGCAGAAGACAGCAAAAGCAACAAGCAAGAGAAGACAGTTCTCTTTCTTTCCCTTTTATTTTACTCAGGCTACTAAAATTAGGGTAAGGTCAAGAATCAGTGTGCTGATCGAATAATCACACTCTTAATCCCAACTTCAAGCAATCAGGACGCAGCCACCTTTGAAAAAGCCCTGTGACCACATGAGGCTTTGAGGGGACATGCAGACACAAGCAAAAACAGTACTAGTTATCTCTTTCAATTGTCCATTTTGAGTTCTCAAAGTAGACGTGAAACTTTCTATACACATGTATATTTGTGACTTTTCTATGTTCCTCCTGATCTCTCAGCCTCCTCTGCAACTCTGTCCCTCCCAGAGGTGATCATTTCTGTGTGTCAGGCACTATGTCACAGGTGTTGGGCCAGCACTGATGAACAAGAAAAATGCTGTTTCACCGTTTAGGAGGCTGTTATGTACCAGAAAAAAAAACCAAAAATAAAAAGGACATTGTTACAATAGGAAGATAAAATGTGAAGTACATAAAGTTTCTAATATTAAATTTACAAGTGGAAAATCAATAAGATGATGGAATTTATCATATTTGGGGCAAAAGCAGTGGTCTGCTTAAAATTACTATTAAGAATTATATGCCAATATAATTCCTTACACACCCTCAGTTGTTTTTTGTTTGTTTGTTTTTTGTTTTTAATTTGGAAGAAATTAAAAGAAGTGGTTTAGCACTGGGGTTGAAAGGGAGTTAGAATTTGGGACTCCAAGAAAAAGCTTCTCTTAAAGTTAATAAACAAATTTGCTCTTTCAGGAAATCTGAGAGCTTATCCCTGTCCCGGGTGTTTAATGTAAGGACGGATGAAGAAGAGGTAAGGAGAGAGGGCCTCTAATCTCATATTAGTGGCCTTATGCTACTGCACATTCAAATTCCATGTTTTCTCTCTGTTTTCCTAGAGTATCTTTAGTTTGTAGAAATTTGATGCCTAAACTCTTTAGATCCCCACCTCTGCTAACTTAGATTCCTACACCTGAGTATTAGTTACTTTATTCCTCAAGCAGTGGCTTGACTCACTGCTTTCTCTTAACACTACCCGTGGATTTCTCCATCACTGTCTTTCCACTATAAAAACAATCTGGATACGTCCCAGCCTGTCTTGTTGAGATCTTCACTATTTCATTCTCTCCTTTGACACTGCCAACTGCTGTCTTATATGGAACAGATTTTAGGCTTGCATCTCTTCACTTCTGGCACCTCAGCAACCTGAGCCTGCCATGCTCACAGGCTTGTTATATTCTGCCAGCTGTCCCGTGAGCCAGCTGGTTTGCCCGTGGACATTTTCAATTCAAATCTGCATCAATTTCTATATCCTGCTCTTTGCCTCCATTAGCCTGATTTGGGTGACTCCTTGATCCATTAGACAAGAGTATCCTGAGGTAAGGATTGGTACTATTCTAAACTTTACTGAGTTTCCCCAAAATAATTTGTTTGCATATATAATTTGCTTAGTTCTCTCGTGTTTATAAAAATTGTGTTTAAATTTCTGCAAGTATGTTTATATTTTTATCCTTTCTTTATTTTAAAGGGAAAAAAACAAGAATTTCAAAGCAAGATAATAGGAGAGCAATAATAATACATTGCGTATTGTTATCTTCAAGTAGTAACTCAGAGTACAAGATACAGGCACAAAATAAGAGAAACTGGCAGTATAGCTATCTTGTATGGCATATATATATATATATATATATATATATTGGCATATATATATATATATATATATATACATAGGCCTGCTGCATAGTCTACATATAGTTACATATCTATATACCTAGATATTCAGATAGATATATCCCCATATATATAGACTATATAGGTGGCTAGCCTTTTCCTTTTCTTTTTCCTTTTCTCTTCCTTCCTTTTCCCTTTCTCCCACCACAGGTTTCTTTTCATTCGAGCAGTTTCTTCCCAATTCACAATATCTATTGCACATTTTGGATCTATTTACTCATACAGCTTGTCATAACCAGTTAAAAAATTTGGTATTTACACCTGTGGGTCTGATTTATATCATGAGTGTGGTCTCAAATTGCACTCATTTACAAATAAATGTCTTGAGTTTATCCTTATTTATAGCTGAGTAAAACTCCATTATATATTAAAAAAATCACATTTTTACCTATTCCTCAGTTAATGAGCATTTGGATTGTTTCCAAGATTTAACTATTACTCTGCTGATATAAACATGGGTGCTTTTATTTCATAACTGTGCATCAGCTTCAGTGAGTATTTAAGACAATATTTACAAATGGGAAACTAGGGTGAAGTTGAACTTTTACTTTTTTATGGCCTAATATGTTCAAGTTAACATCCAAATGATTCTAAAGAAATGGGGCTCTTTAGAAAGAAAACTGAGATGAATATTGATGAATTTTACAGCCTCCTTACTAACACACCTGTGATAAGGCCTCATTCAGTGCTTACCTTGAATGACATACAATACGCGTTCTCAGTGACACACTAACATCCCTAAGGTCAGACGACTTGAGATGCCGAAACAATTGTAAGTCTATTTATGTAGAAAGCACAAATAGCCCTACATTACATAACAAATATACAGTGTGTCCACAGCACTGGTACTTTAAGAGGAGCAATTAGGAAAGAAGTGATGACAATATAAAAATATAGAAAACCGAGGTAAGCAAAGATAAGAACAATCTCACATTTGCTTTGGAGAGAGCATCCAAATCAATAACTGACACTGAGCAGAGGGTTAACGCCTTTCAAAAGTAGCATGTATTGAAAAAGACACAAGAATCTCAAAAATCATGTGAAGACAGAGGAACACAGTCAAGAATAGCTTCTTCTGGTTTATTATTTTCTTTCAATAAAATATTTCTAGGTATTACTTTCTAAACATACCATCCTCTTTTAAATATATTTTCAAGTGATTCCATTATATAAGCATTCTATTTAATATACACACAACCTATATACAATAACATTTGATTTCTTTTTAAAAAGCTGTATAATTACATAAAATATTTTCATTTACAACAGAAAAATAAAAGTGAAAGAGATCCAGTAATATCTGGGTTTATGAATGTTTCTGTTAACCAAAAATTTGATTCCAAAAAAATGTTCTAGAAAAAAATTTAGCTTTTTTTCCCAAACTCCACTCTGTTACAAACATAACCACAGCCAGTTTCCCCACACAAACACACACAGTCCTCTTCCCCAAAATCGTAAGGCAGTTTAAGTTCATATACCAAGGTGCCACTTGAATCTCCATTGCCTAATAAATCAAGAGCCATTTAGTCACAGCTACTTCAAAGAGCAAACTGTTTTCTCCAGAGAAACACTTCATTGATAGTCACCTCTTCACAAGTCTCACAGGTCTTAATGTTCTAACAAGAGAATACTTTTTAAGAGTATAGGCAGATGGGTGACTCCAACATTTGCTTTGGATTGATAACTTACATTGGATTTGAGAACATTTGCTTTGGATTGATAACTTCCTTTATTTTTGCTATTCCTAACCAGTCTCTTCTTGGTAATTACTTGTTGTATTCTGACAACTAAATCAAAATTCTGCATTACATATAATACAAAATTCAGGAATTCTAAAATTTTCCATTTATTCTTTGTAAAATACAATTAAATGGTCCTTAAAATCTTGTCCAATTACTTTGTAATAACATTTGACAAATTTTAAAAGTACTTTATTTCTACTTTTTAGTTTATTTTAAAATTATTTTATTTCTTTTTTGTATTTTACTCTATAGTTTTCAAAATTTCTATTTGAGCCAGGCTTGGAGGCGCATACCTGCAATCCCAGCACATGGGAGGCTGAGGCAGGAAGATTGTTCCAAGTTTGAGACAAGACTGGGCTACTCAAGGCCAGTCTGAACTGCATGGTGAGACCCTGTCTCAAAAAAAATTTTTTATTTGAACAATCTTAGTACTTTTTAAAAAATTTCCTGCTTTTAGCCCTAAAATTATAAGCCCATCACATTTCTTTCTATTTATAGATATGGTCACTAACTTCTGAAATTGGCATCATTTATTTGCTAAATGTATTAATGTACAAAGTATTAGATCCACAAAACACACTAGATAATAGTCATGCCTCCTATAATCTCTTATCATATCTATCCTAAGTTTCATACATATATATTATTTCCAATGTCATTTTAAAAATGGTTATTATAGGGGTTTTTTAGGTATTGTTTGGGTTCTTTTTGTTTTATTTTGTTTGCTTTTTGAGCCAAGTTTTGCTGTATTATAGAGGCTGACCTTGAACTCAAACATCCTAACTACCACCCATATGCTGGGCCTATAATTATGTGTCCTCACATCCAGCAAAAATGTTCATTTTAAACACTGTGAACATAAAAATTCTGTGTACTCAAACATGATTTCCTGACCCTACAATATACTTTACTTCTTATGCTATATCTTGGTAAATGGCCCAATACTCTTCCTTGAAACAAACAAACAAACAATCCATGTTACACAGTTAACTTTTTCTCTGGACTCTTCTTCAAATGTCAAATAACAGTGAACAAGCAACATTTATTTTATACACACATAATTTTATTCAAGGTTTACTTACTAATAGTTTTAGAGATTTACTGATTTTAGTT
This sequence comes from Hydrochoerus hydrochaeris, assembly GCA_004027455.1. Taxonomy (NCBI): domain Eukaryota; kingdom Metazoa; phylum Chordata; class Mammalia; order Rodentia; family Hydrochaeridae; genus Hydrochoerus; species Hydrochoerus hydrochaeris. The sequence goes on from PVLA01011070.1 coordinate 38,116, forward strand.
TCAGTGGTTTCTATAACTATAATTTGAGTGGGGTTGAATAGGACAAGTAAAACCTTACATCTCAATTCTATTGATACAATAGAAATAATCTCTAATAGGATGTTGTAAGAACTTTTTGAAGTAATGTTTAATGAACACAGAATATAGTGCATAATGAATGAATTTTTATGTTCTCCTTTTCCAAAATATTTCTTCTTTGTGGTGTTACTGAGGTAGATAATACATACATTGCATATATCCAATGCCATTCTGAATATTCCAAGCCCAAGCATTTGTGACTTCAAGTTCTCTCAATTTTTATGTGAATCCCACACTTTTCATAAATTGGTTTTGCTCCTGAAGGCCCTCTGGATTTATTAGTTTCCCACAATAAAGTGTTAATCTCTACAGCAATGCATTACATCTTATGCACTGAAATATAAACAAATTTCTTCATTCTCATTGACTTCCCCTGCATTCCAGTGTAAGTAAAACCTCAATCTCTCAATTGCTGTAGGAAAATATGGATTTCTGATGTTGTCCTGAAGTGATTTGACCTTAACATCTTCATTATTGGTTGTGAATTTCAGTAGTATGAAGGTTTTGTGAGGAAAAAAACACATATTGTTTGAAGATTTTAGGATCATGTACCATATTTCAATATCATCTTGTTATTTTTTCAAATTTAACAAAATACAGCACTTTTTCTAGTGTGTAGTCTCCTGTTAGCATAGATCACTTTCTTCCTAGTTTCTAGTATAGTATTAACAGCTCAAATTTCAGTTTACACATTTTTACATTTTAAGTTAAGTGATTTGATATCACCAGTAATTTGGAAATATAAATCATTGCATATATGGATAAAAAGATTTGGGAGAATATGAAATTGCCTGGTTACCAAATTAGCATTATTTGCAGGAGATGTTTTCTTCAACTATTTAATGTGATTTCCTTGAAGTGTTTCATTCTATGGATCATAGGAGGTAAATATTCATTTCCAACATTTTGCAGAACATATTTTTGTCACTTTTTTTGCTTTAGTTTTTTCATAAGCATATAATTCTATTTTTCAGATGCAATAAATGTATGTCCTAATTTTCATGATTGTATTCATTCAATTAGTGATCTTATTAAATTTATATATTTATTTACATATTGTTTTTCAAATCTAATTTTTATCCCATTTAGAGTTTCTATGCTCTAAGCAGATCAAAAGAGGTAAAAATGCAAATACACCCTGAACTCTTCTACTTTTTTTTGTTACAGACATTATCTTTATCATGCTGCTGAAATTTAACTCAGAATAATACTATATTTTCCCTATCTCACAAAACTCTGTAATACTTGTTCAACATCACCAGGTCCTAAGTTGGATTATTTTTGCTTTTATACATATTATTTCTATTACCACTACGAAGACTTCTTGAGGATATTAACTGTATTGTGTTTGCTTTTGAGGAATCCAAATAATTGTTGATTTTTCTGTCTTCCTGTATTCCTGAATTTTGAAATTCTTTATTTATATAATGCATATTTAAGTTGTTTTTTATAAAATTCACTAATGCACCATTACAAAATACTCTTTACCTCTAGCACAGCTTTTTCTACCAAATCTACTTTGTCTGATATCAAGACACCCACACCAGTTTCTCACTGCCGATTGCTTGCATAGAAAACAGTTTTTGCTTTGTTTTCAACTTGCCTTGTTTCTTAATTTAGAGTCAATTTCTTCTATATATAGTACAAATGGTTCTTTCCTTTTTAATCCAGCCTGATGATTTCTGTCATTTCAAACATGTCTTTACTCACTTACATTTAATGTAGTGTTTATGTTCTCAGATGTAAATTTATTATATTGACATGTATCTTCTATAATCTTCCTGTGTTTTTGTTCATTTGTTTCCATATCCTATTTTCTTGTTTGGGAAAATATGTTTTTTAATATATCAATTTATCTTGTTCATGAATTTTAATTAAAGAATTTAGGATTTTATTAGACAGAGCTCTTGACAGTATTGTACACATTTTAATTTTTCAGTCTATTTTTAAATAATATTATTAGACTAACTTTCTGAGCATTGTAAGAACCTTGAAATGGTAGAATTGCATTTCTCCTCTTCATGTATTTGCCACTTATTTTTCCTTATATATTTATATGCATGCAGTAATCTTATGACATATTTTCATTATTTTTCCTTAGTCACTAGAGAAAACCACATACACAAACGCTTTTATGTATACACACATGTATATGAGTTTTTGAATATATTAACTTTAAAATATTTTATGGTTATGCATATATATGTTTATTTTTTTCAGCAGATTTAAATTTCTATGTCCTTATTTTCGGTTTAATGAACTTTCGCTATTATATGACACAGATCTGCTGAATATAGTTTATCAGATTTTATCTTTAAAAAAGTATTACTCTGATTTTACATCTACATGATGATTTCACTGATACAGACTTTTATGTCGATGAACTTATGTTTCCCACACCTTTACAATTTAAAGATGTCTTGCTTTTCTATAATTATTTCAATAAAAAGTAGACATCACTCTTGTTTATATTTCCTTCTATGAAGTTCCTTGCACCAGACTGTCAGGTTTTCTTTGAATCTTTGGGTTTCAAGAGTTTGAATGATCTGCCTAGGTCATACTTTCATTTTTTCTACTTGAAATGTTTTCATCTTCTTAGAGCTCAGTAATACAGTTCCTGTACTTTAGGTAATTTCTGGCCATTACCCCTTCAAATATGTCTTCCTCCATCACTCTCTCTTCCATATCTTGTTTTAATAAACACACTGACACATTTAATATCATTTCATGTATTTAGCAGTTTTAATTTTCACGTATTTTATTGTATTATTTATTGTACTGTGTCTTCAGTTGTAGTGATCATAGCTGAGTATAACAGGAGATCAAATGACTACTTGAACATATATGAATACTTCATTTTTATAGTGTACCTTTATATTTATTTTTAATAATTTCTCATTATATTTCCTTGCTTCTGCTAACAATTTTGAATCTGTTTGTGTATATTGTATATCTGTTCAGTATATATTTGTATAATTATTATAATTCATGTCCAAAATGATATCTAGTGATCTATGAGATTGTTAGTAATGTTTATTCAGTTTAGCTCCATTTCCTGCTTCCTCATAGGAATTTAGTTTTTGTATGTGTGATACTGATTGTAAATTGATAGTAGAAATTGGAATAGGTAATAAAGAATATCACATTGTTTCTTCTTATAGGGTGAGAGTATTGCTGTATACTTCCATAGTTCAGTTGAATCTAGATACTGTTGCTATTTTCAACAAGTTAAATTTAATGTTAGCTTCAAATATAAGAAAAGGATGAGAATCATACTTTATGTAGGAAATGACTCAGTATCATTCTATACTACGGCAGGGACACCCAATATCAAGTGGTCAGTGGCCTGTTAGTAACTGGACCCTCAGCAGAAGATGAGCAGTGAGCAGCCCAGGAAGCTTCTGTACTTACAGCCACTCTCCATTGCCTGTATCACCGCCTGAGCTCTGCCAGATCAGCAGGGGGGATAGACTTTCATGGGAGCACCGTACTATGAGGATGAATATGAACATGTGAAGGGTATAGCTTGTAAGCTTTTTATGAGAAGCTAATGCCTGATGATCTTAGGTGTAACTGAGACAGTGATGTTAGCACTGGGTGATGTAAATAGTATATACTTTAAACATACACTAATAAAAAAGAAAATATCGCCTCTAATTCCCAATGCCCTCCCACAAACACACACCCAGTTTGTGAAAAAAAATGTCTCCCATGAACTTGGTCCCTGGTGCCAAAATCGTTGAGCGCTGGTTTATAGGATATTAGAGATATCGCTTGTTTTTTTAATACCTGCCCTGACTTTTTTTTTAAAGAATAAAACAAAACAAAGCAAAGCAAACCAAAACAGGACAAAACAGATCAGTGTACAACAACACAGATAACACAGTACAAAACAAGACAACAGGAAATCAGCAGTGGCTACCATAATGTCCTTTGTTTTCTTGGAAACAGTTGTCCATACCTTCACACACAATAAGTTAATACAAAACGAAGTAGTATAAAAGTAATCAAAACAAAAGAATGAGTCTTATGAGTCTTTAAAACCAGACAATAGGAAATCAACAATGGCTTCCATAATGTCTGTCTTCTTCAAAATAGCTGTCCATAGCTTTACACATATTGATATCCAGTAATTGAAAACAGACTACAACCAATCAAAACCAAGAATAAAAACACATTAGCTTTCAAAACAAAATGATAGAAACTCAGCAATGGCTACCATGATGTCTTGTTTTCTTCAGTGTAGCTGTTTATACCATCACACATACTAAAATGAATTCTTGTAAACTCTCTAGGTGAAGTTCTAGGCATATATAAACCTATACATGTACATCTATCCTTTCTGTATTAGAGGAAAAAAAACATATCAAAGTATAAGAAATATAAGAAGCAAGAATCAAATAAATAACTATAACAAAGTACCCAAAACAATAACAATGTAGGCTTTCAAAACAAGGTGGTAGGAACATAACTAATTTTGTTGTTTTGCATAGTTATTTTTGAAAGGCTTACTTGAATTACCAGATAGCATCATGCAAAACTGATATAATCCTATATATGTTAATTTTTTTGTTCTAAGAACTAATAGAATTAGTAGTACAATCATCTTAGTAATCTTACGTGTATACATACAAATTTATATCTTTTTTCTTCTCTTTCTTGTTTCCTCATTTTCCCTAAATTATTTTTTCCTCTTTGAGCATACACATTTCTCACTTTTTTTTAAAAAAAAGAGGAACAAAAATAGAAACAATGATGCAGAATTTCAAAATAGGATAATAAAAAATTAATAATGGTTAATATATTATGCATTGTTACTGTCAAAGTAGTTACTCAAATTACAAGATATAGATATGCAAAATGGGTCAAACAATATAAGTACAAACCATTCTTTTCAATGAACTAAAAGAAATTAGTACTATAATTATCCTAGCTATCATATATGTGCATATATATCCTAGCTATCATATGTGTGTGTGTGTGTATGTATATAATATATATAACATTCTTTTCCTTCTTTTCTCCCTTCCCCCATTCCAGTTGTTCTTTGCTTTTGAGCACTATCTTTCCATTTCACAATATCTATTGTAGATTTTGGATCTTATTTATGTTTTCAGCTTCTTACACTAAGGAGACAATATGATGTTTACACATGCAACTATGATTCATTTCACTTATGAGTATGATCTCTACTGGCAACCATTTACCTACAAAGGCCTCGAATTTGTCCTTCTTTAAAGCCAAGTGACACTCCATTATATAAAAAGAACCACATCTTTTTTGTTCATTCCTCAGTTAATGGGCATGTGGGTTGTTCCAAGGTATACATATTACAAATTGTGCTGGTATAAATATTGGCCCTCATATATTACTGTGGTATAATGTTTTTAATTCTTCTGGGGAAATACCCAGAAGGGAAACACCTGAGTCAAATGGAACCTCTAATACTAGTTCTTTGAGGAATTTTTACACTGATTTCTATAATGTTTGAACCAGTCTATACTCCCACCAACAGTGGAAAACAGTTCCTTTTTCTCTACAGCCCCACCAGCATTGTTATCACTTGATTTCTTTCTGGGATGAGTCAGAATCTCAGTGTTATTTTAATTTATATTTCTCAGATTATCAACGATGTTATACATTTTTTCATCTATTTATTTGTCATTTGTATTTCTTCATCTGAGAAGTGTGTATTCATCTCAGATACCCAATTTTGGATTGAGTCTTTGAATTTGGAGAGCCTGACTTCTTTTCAGTTCTTTACGTTCTAGATAGAAATATTTTGTCTAAGAGACAATCAGCTATAATTTCTTTGGGGGTGTTTTCTTTTCACTATGTTGGTGATTTCCTTTGAAATGCAAAAACTTTTTAATCTGATGAGATCCCAGTTGCTGATTCTTTGAAGTATATTCTACACTGTTTAGCTTTTATTTATGAACTCTGTGCCAATCCCTATGTCTTCAAGATTTCTAACTACTTTCTCTTCCAGTAGATTTAGTTTTTCTACTTTAATATTTAGATCTTTGATCCATTTGACTTTAATTTAGTGCATGGTGATAGACATGGGTCTAGTTTTAGTCTTCACCATGTGGGAAGCCAGTTTTTCCAGCACCGTTTATTAAAGAGACTAACTTTCTTCCAGGGAACATGTTTGGCTGCTTTGCCAAAGATACGGTGGCTGCGTGTGTTTGTAGTTGTGGCTGCATCTTCTAATCTATTCCACTGATCCTCAGCTGTGTATTTTTGCCAATACCATGATTTTATCACAGTAGCTTTGTAGTATAGTTTCAAGTCCAGAATTGTGATGCCGCCTGCCTTGCCTTTGTTGCCCAGGTTTGCCTTTGCTATTTAGGTCTCTTCTGTTTCCAAATGAATTTTAGGAATGGTTTCTCTAGACCTGTGAGTTATGCTGATGGTATTTTGACTGGGATTCCATTAAATCTGTAAAACAGTTTTGCAAGTATGGCCATTTTCACAATATTGGTTCTTCCTATCCATGAGCATTTTCTGATATCTTCTTCAATCTCTTTGTCTGAGTGCTGCAATTTGCAACTTGTAGATTTTTATTTTCTTTTTTAGATTTATCTCTAAGTATTTCATTTTTGGGGTATTATTATTAAGGGTGCAGTTTCTCTAATTTCTCTCTCAATATGTTTTCTGTGTACAGAAATGCTACTGATTTTTGAGTGTTGACAGTGTATCCAGATATGGTAATGAATTTGATTATTAATTCTAGAAATCTTTTGTTGGGTTTTTTTGAGCTCTTCTATGTAGAGTATCAAGACATCTGTGATTAATGATAATTTAATTTCTTCCTTTCTTATCCTTATTCCTTTTGTTTCTCTGTCTTGTCTAATTGCTCAGGCTAATTTTTCTTTGTTGGTAAGTGTTTTTATTACATTTTCTTGTTTTTTTTTTACATTTTCAGTCGCAATAATTGATACTGTGTTATTCAGAATTTTTATATCTTCTCAATTCAGCTTTGCTAATTCATACACGTCTAGAAATCTGTCCATTTCTTCTGTATTTTCCATCCAATGAGAGTAAATATTTTCAGAGTAGGTATTCATGGCAGAATTTCCACAGGATCTGTAGTGATTTTCACCTTTGTCATTATTCTTTGCATGAATTGAAAAAACTCTTCAATTCATTAATTCTTCATATTGCTTTCTTTTTCTCAGTTGCATTAATTTTTGCTCTGTCTTCCTGATTTCCTCCCTTCTGTAGCTTTGGGCTTGACTTGCTCTTCTTTTTCTAGAAGCTTAAGGTGCAGCATTAGGCTATGTATGCTCATTCTATTTTCCTAATGTGAGAATACACTGCTATAAATTTTCCTGCTTTCATTACATCCCACAGGTTCCAGTAGGTTGTATTTGCATTTTTGCATGATTTGAGATATAATTTAATTTCTTCTTTAATTTCACCTATTACCCACTGGTTGCTCAAGAGAGTGTTATTTAATTTCCATATTTATTGATATTTTGTGGTTTCTTCTGTCATTAATTTCAAGTTTTATTATACTATGGTCAGATAACATGTATAGGATAATTTCAATTCCTTTGCATTTACTTAAGCATGCTCTGTACATAGTATATAACTTTGCGTACCTCATCTAATATCTCTTTGTATTACTAACATTTCCTATGGTAGTATCTGACTTTCAGTAAATTCTGTGCTGCCTGTGCTAGTATTTCAGTCTTCTTCCCCTGTCTTTGCAGTCAGCGTGCTCTCCAATTACTCACAGAAGATCGGTAGGACAGAAAAGGTAGGTGACTTGTTCTGTAGTTTAGAGTCCATAGGATTCCTTCTTTGCCTCTATTGTCATCTGTGAAAGCAGACATTTGTGTTTCCTCTCCAGGAATGTCTTAAATTCACTTCTGTTTCTTTGCATCATCAGACTTCTGATAGATTTAAAATTACATGGCATTTCTGCTTTATTTTATGTTTTACTTTGATTGTTGTAGAGGGAGCAACAATCTTTTGCACTAGTCCTTTAACGGAAGTATCTTTAACTAAAGTAGAAGTCACTGTTCTTTTTTGTTTCTATTTTCCAACAAAGTACTATAAGAGTATATACTCTCCACACACTTACCAATTAAAGATTCTATTTTAATTTTAGAGATGCTATTAAAATTCTCTTTATAAATAAATGATTAATTATGAATTTTTAAGAGAGGTATTTCTCATATCATACAGAAATGCCAATTAGATTCTTCTTAGTATCAGCTAAATATTCATAGCCACTGAATGTCATGAGCTAAGTTTGCCCAAACTGTAAATTCATTCAAAAACATTTAAATAAGAAATAACTAGGTCAGCACATCAATGATGGATGTTTTATTTCTCTAAGTATCATTGTAGCAACTAGAAATGATATATTTTATTCCTTAAATATGACAGTCCATGAATGTAGACATGATGGGAGACTCCAACTAGTGAGGCAAAGTCTAACTTGGTTAATACTTATTTTCCACAAGAACTAATATTTTTTCTGTAACTTCGTGGGCATAGTTTTCAGTCAGGAGCAAAGGTCAGGTTAATTACAAGTGTCCTTGAAAACAGACATACACAATGCCATGGCTTCTTACCAGTTTTTTATAATTCTCTTACTGCAATTTATCTAATAATGGTTTGTAGCTAGAAAAAGTGATGTTTCATTTTTATAAGGTTTCCAGGAGAAATGAAATAGGAAGTTGAATTAACTCCAATCCAGAATCTCACATTATGATTTAGAAATGTTTGTATTTTCACTCTTTCAAAATTGGAAAACTCAGACACCTCAATTGTATTTTCACAGATGATTTTATAAATTTCTAGTACATAAGTATGAAAGATAATTTTGGGGGTAATTCGTGAGATATTCACTTCACTTGAATGTTATTTGATATGGACACAAAATAACTAAAGCTACCAACTAAATTTGATGCTGTTGATTTAATTATATACAAAGCTAGAAATTAAAACTCTTGTAGCTGTATTTATTTGTCAATCATCTGATAAAAACAAAAGAGGAACAAATGTATATCCCAATTTCAGTGTGTATTTTAAAATAATGTATGGATTATGCATTATGTTTTACTCATATGCAAAATTTTATTCTCCCTTAGACATCATAAGAGATAATTATGAGGTAGGAATAGTGATATATTCACTTCAGAAAGAAGAAATCAAAACCTTAGAAGAGGTAAATAGTCATCTCTCTATCACAAAACCAACTGGTTTGCAAACAATTTTTATCCAAATAGTATTTTAAACACTATCTTAGGAGTATGTTGCATGCCTTAGGAATAAATGGGCACCGTAGTATTGATTTAGCAGTACTAAATGTGTATACGAAATATCACAAATTAGTCACAAGTAACTCTATCCAATCCCTTATAAATTCTAACTCTCTGAGACATAAGTACATAGGTGTCCTAACTCTGAGATGGCATTTTTTTGAAGTTGCTTTTTAGTTAACTATGTACATTCTTTTAACTATGTATTATATCCTTTCCGAAGGATATATTACTGTTGCATATAAACTTATTGAATAATATGTACTATTTTAACAGTATTTTAACTCTTTTAAAAATAATTTCTCACTTGTATATACAAGTGAAAAATGTATTACATTATTATTGAAAACCCATTTGAGTAATGGGTAATAGAAATTTGAATTATGTGCAACATTTGGAGTGCAGTCATCTGTCCATCTGCTCAGAAGTCTCTGAGTGAAAGGATAAGAAAACCTCAATTCCACTCATCCAAATGATGAGGAAGATTTTGTTGTTATAGCACCAGTTGTAAGGAAAAGTGGTTTTAGAACTGGTTAAGTGAGTAGCACAGTCACATTGTAATATTAGCAAATAATTATGGTTGATTCTCTTGTCACTTTCAGTGTGCTACATTTGTCCTTGTCCTGGGTACTGTTACAAGCCCAGCTCACAGACACGGTTACAGGCAAAAGATACACATAAGACAATGTCTATTCAAAGGAAGGGATTTTTTTCTACATTGAACTTCGTAGAATCAAATAAACTAGTCCTGGTAGTTTCCCAGCAGACCCTATGTCTTAAGTTTCCCTGCAGCACTTGTGCCAAACCCACCATTTGTAATAGGAATGGGTCAAGGGTCAAGTCACAGGCTGTGGATGATGCATCTTTCAAACTTGGAATTGACTACATTTCCTTGAGTAATGTAAAGAAAAGAGAGAATCTTAAACTCATTTTGAGATTCCTACCACAAAAAGGCAAAGAGTGCTTGTTACTGAGACCTTTGTTTATGGTCTAGAGTTGTTCATTAGTCTTTCCACTGCAAAGTGACTCTGAAAATATTACACATAATTAAATCAATTTTATAGGCTCCTGAAAACCACAGAAGTGTTGACTTCTCCCCAAAAGTACTGGGAATTCATTATAGTAATTGGAGGATATCTTTGGAATCAATATGATTTTTTTTTTTTAATTTCAGGAGATAAACACTGTTCCAGGCCCTGACTGGGTCCTAGACCCTGGAGGTCTGTCTGTCCGCTGTACATGTTCTCCAAAGAACACCTGTGTTATGAATGCTGGGAACAGAACTGGCCTAGGAATGGGACAGAGGAGGAAGTTGATAAATTCAGTTATGATGCAGTGAAGAAGTTGTAAGTGTAATTCAAAGTGATATTATCCAAGAGGAAGTGAGTTGTGGTGTCTATTGGAGATCTGAAGAGAGAGGAGAAAAATCAGAAATTAGTGAAATAAACTATCATGTGAAAAGGCATAGCAATAAAATGGGAAATAAACATATTAATATACATATTAATTTACAACATATATTTATGTCATGCTTTGTAATTTGAAGTACTTTCTGAATTATTAAAAGGTCTTTGATTTCTTGAATTAGTAGTAGTATTAAAGGTATATTTTTGAAGTTTTGTCTTAAAGAAAATGGCTTTTCAAAATGAAATTCTTCAAACAAAAATTAAGTATAATTACTCCTAACAGGCATAATTTATTTTATTGCTATATGGCCAAATGCTCAAAATGATAGAGGAAGAAGTTACAATATTTTCAGAATTAGAAATCTCAGTGAAATTTTCTGCAGCTAACGGTGTTCAAGTAGTATAGTTTCTGAATAAGTAGAAGCATTTGGTATATAATTCATGAATAACTGTTTACTGTCCATTCAGTTTTATCTTTAATCAACTGGATTTCACTAAATGAAAGTATTTAAACTCATCCTCCAATGGAAGTTTATTTGAAATAACCATGTAGTCTACAGGTTCCATATAATGCTAGAGTTTTTGACTGTTGAGTCTTGAATAATTGCAAGATGGGTATGAAAAAATACAATATATCTCAGGAAATATGATTGAGGCTGCACAACTAGGGACAGAGCAAAGAACAACTATCTGTCTTCAACAACTCTTTTTTAATTATAAAAGAGCTGAATATGACCAGCATTCTACAAACATTTAATAAAGCAATTTCCTGCTTAAGAAATATGAACAACTGATATAATTTAAATCTGGGGCATGGAATTAGGAGGGCTAGTAAAAAAATCAATGGTGCAGAAAACTTTAGGAAAATCTGGGGCTACAGTTCAGTGGCACAGCACCTGCCCAGCAAGCATCAGGTCGTGAGTTCAATCCTTGGTAAGAAAAAAAATTAGGAAAGGTTTGGATTGTCAGGAATGCCTACAATTACATCTAACTCCTAGTTAGGAGAAATAATCTACACATTATTTAACTGAAGAGTGTCTCCTCCACTGTGGACATACTTTTATTCTCATTTGTAAAGATTCATCTCAAATATTGGCAGCATTTTACCTCTACTTATATATGTAGGCACTGCCCGACATTATTTATGTATGTGTATATTAGAAAAGTTAAAATAATTATTTTAAGTATAATCTATTTTTATTCCCATTTCACAATTGAGTATCACAATATGTTCCTATCCAGATATGGAGAGTCCAGACATTTCAATTTATTGAGTACCCCTACTGAGCTAAGACTTTTTTTAAATTGCTATCTTGGATCATTGACAAAATTTGATTATTAGTAATCATGACAGCTTTCTCAAAGTTTCCTGGTGACTATAATAAATTAGCAAACCTTGTTCTCTTTTTACTCAAATGAACATTTTACAATCTTCTCTTTAGGCAAGAGCTCCTGGTAACTGATTGAGAAAGACAATTTGAGTACAGTAGTCAACATCATATCCCTTGCACACTAGTCTGCAGTCTTTAAACTTTACATCTCTAATCCTCTGTTCATTTGTGATTCAGTATAATACAAAGAATTTCCTCTCAACAGATACTTCCTAGTCGAAGATTTCCTCTCTTCTCTGAAATGCTCAAAATTAGAGTGATGGCTATGAAGGGAATACTTGCTACTGAGCTCTCCTGTGAGGGTGTAACAAGGTTGGAAGCCAGGAAATTGTAGGACTTTGTATTCAGGCAGTGGGGAGGGTGGTTCTGATGACTGAAGAAGACGAATGAGATGGCTTTTTCTCTTTAAGGGAAACACTCAAAAACAAAAATTACATTTAGAGTTAGTGAAAGGTTAGATCATATAGGAATTAATGGAAACTGCTTTCTGATATGAGGTAATCAACTAATTTTGGATATCCCAGAGAACAAAAGGAACAATAAAGCATGAAAATCACTTTAAAAGCAAAAATCTCTATTGACTAATGTCCTCATTAGTATGCTACTATGGGGTTTTTAATTTTTTTCTTTAAAATTATGTATTGGTTACAAATATTGTCCTACTTCTTAGAAATAAGATGCAAAACACTATTTAAAAACTTCAGATTCAATACATGATACACAAATATATCTGTTTATAATGTATCCCTAAATAGACATTGTGAAATGGAAACAAACTGTTCAAAAGGGAAGAGTATGGGAAGCGGGAAAAGAAGGAAGGTTAAAAAAAATTTAAAAATCATGTCAACTCTTCCACACCAGAACATGCTATGCAGGGTACCTTGAGTCAATGCTCTGTGGTCACTCATCTTTCATTCAGAATACAACTCTTCTTTCCCTTAAAGCCTGGTCCTTATATTTCATTAACACCTCATGTATACTTCACAGCATCATAAAATCCATCAACTTCCTACTGAAATTGCTCTGGAACATCAATAATTTATTTTAAAAATGTACCCCCAAGATAATCTTATTTAACCACTGACTTGATCTATTGCTTTATTTCTGATACCTTTACAAAAAAGGAAAAGACAAAGATGGTAGTTTCTGTTTATTGTTTTACTACTACTCTTACCAAGATTTATGTGCCTTTCAAATATTTCATAGAATTTTCCCCTGAATTTCATAATGATCTGAAGCAGCATAAATGAAATACATATTTTCCATATCTCTTAAATGCATCAGTAATTCTTCTAAAAACTTTGGAAAGAAGAAAGATTATTCTCTGAATGTCTTTTTAACCTTTGATTCTTTATTGCTTCAATCTCCCCAAGAACTTGGACGTCCTAAATTTATTTAAAATACTTAATATGACTCAACTAACAAACATTTCAGTTCTTGCTCATAATGTGATAGGAAATCTTTGCTATAAGTACCTTTATTCCTTCTTTCATTTAGAAAAATATTTTACTTCATTCTCAGTTTTTACCTAATTTTACAAGTTTACCTGACACCAGCATTCTTTTTATCCAAATCTCTATTTCTTACCTTTTGTAGCATGTAGAGATTCTCAATAGTCTGGTTATTTTATTCCATGAATCCTCATGATACAAGTATGTATCAGTGAAATCTTTCAATGAGATGGAATTCATAAAAATCTACTCAATCATGATCTGTTAGGAGCTGTTGAAGCTGGAAATTGAACACACATGCAAGGCTGTGGCATGGTAGGGGCATGGTGACCCAAGGATGAAGAGATGCCTCAAGGGGCAAGATAAGGCCACAGCTGAGGACACCCGGCTCCAACACCAATTAACAAGCTAGAAACTACAGGGATCTCACTCCTGTAGTGGAAGTTAACCTGGAGACTTTCTCCTAAGATGCTTCTCCTAAATTAACATAAGATAGCTCTCCTAAATTAATATAGTCTGTCACTTGAGAAAGTCCTTGAACCACTCCCAAGGTCCTGTGCAATTTCCTGCATTTTCCATTCTAACCGCTTCCTTGTTTGAAAACTAAATAAATACAGGCTGCCCAGAGACATTCCTTGTCTCAGCCCCCAGAGTCTCCAACTCTGTTAGAGGGCTTTGATCCTCCTGGAGCTCTAAAGTCATACTACTTGCCTCATTTATTTAAGCCTTTGTCATACGCTTGTTTGGGAGTTTGAGCATTGTGGCTAGGTCCCTGATAATAGTCAGTATTTATAGATTTGCCTGCATTAGCGGGCAACGAAAATTTTTAGATAATCTAATGTTTTAGAATTTAATATACTTGCTCAAGCACATTAGTTACCTTAGTTAATATTTCCTGAAAGCACTTTAATTCTAATTCTGTGTTATTCCCCTGCACAATAGATGAAATGCCTAATCTTCTACCTTAATCTTTCCCAGTATTCTACAAAGAGCTTGGAGATGTGAAATAATCTAGTAACTAACAGCTGTTCCACTTTACTAGTGGCTCAGTGCCCAGTTGTGCAGTCAGCAAAGCCCTGTAGTCTGTTTGCTCTAAGCTTCTAGGCAGCTTCTGGCCTGCAGTACCTGTAATCTGGCTTCCGAAGAAACACCACATGGGCAAACCTCCCTGCCATGCCGTAACAGACTGGTAAACACTTCTACACACGCTAATAACCCTTCACCTCACCACAGCTTCTCTGGAGATTCTGGAAATTTTATCCTTTTACAAATCCTATTGCCTCCCAATAAATTCTCAGAATAATCTCACAGTGAATTTGAACTTCAAACACCATCAGAAAGAAAGGTTCTAAAAAGTACTGCTTTCTACTCCACACAAAATACCTAAAACAAGAAAATGCAAGATGCCTGAATAACTGCTTGAAAATTAATACATAGGGAATACAGAAAAGGAAAAATGCAGAAACATGCATCTCCCTAGAATATTTTGAAGGAATTTCAGAAAGCATTGATTTTTAGGCTCATACCATCAAACACACAAATATTACTTGTCAGTGAGACAAGTCAGATCCACACAATATTGTGCACATTAAAGTCAAGTGGTGACAAATTATTCTTGACTTTATGAATATCATACACAGTGAAAGAGTGCTGGGATCACAAATTCACCATGACTAATTCTGCTTACTTCCCCAAGAAATAAAGGGAAGTTTGGGATTATTGATATCAGCCTTTTGAGATTTCCCATTAACTATTTCAGGATGGGTCCCCCTCTCCCACCCACTCAGACTAAACTAAAACCACTAAGATTAAAAAACAGTCCAAAGCAAGATCCTTCTTAGCCTAAGATCATCTCCAACCTCGTGAGTCACCCCAAAATTATCTGTTGTTGCTGAATCTTTTACCTGGAGTCTTCTGCTAATCCTGCCTATCGTTGTATACACCCAATAAATAGTGACTGGTTTGGCGGGGCTTGTGTCTTTGTCTCCGCCCATGCTGAGGAACTGACTTCCCAAACTACCTTTATATATCACTAAATTTGTCTGTTTCTGATTTCATCCTTTTTGCCATAGCCCTCATACAGGCAGTTGGGGATCTTGTCCAGGTTCTCAATAGAAGCAGCACAGGTAATGATGTAAATAATGCCCTCACTAAGGAAAAGAACAGAGTGAATAGAAAGATTTTCTGCATGAAGTCATGGATTCTGTTTCGCAAACTTTATCAGTTTTCCATTGCTTATTTAATAAACTACCACAGCTATGGTGGTTTACAATCACACACATTTATCTTAAAGTCCTATAGATTAGAAGTTGAACAGGTAGCAGGGAGCCAAATAAAGCTCACTATGTTACTTCCTGTCACTGTCTTGAGCTTCTACAGGATTTTTTTTTTCTTTTTGTACTTACTGCTTTTAGAAGAGCCTGAATATAACTTGGCTAGTGATCCGTTTTCTCCATCTCTAAATCCAGTAAGATTGCATCTCTCTGGTCATTTTTCTGCACCACAGCTTACTGTAACGATGATCATAAAAGGACTTTAACTTTGAAGTTTTCTGAGATTAGACTGAGTTTATCAGTCTAGTCTGGACAACCTGGGATTCTCTTCCCTTTTCACTGTTGTTAACACAATCACATCAACAAAATGCCTTTAATGTGAAGTAACACATTCACAGCTCTTAGCAATAATGAGATGAGATGCTTTCAACCAGTTAAATTTAAATTATCTTTGGAAACACTGGGTTATTTCTGATTATTCTTGAACATTTTTAAAAATTTTGTTCACTGGTCTGGAAAAGAAGCTTGCTAGCCTTCTCCTTGAGTAAAGTTTGCACAAAGGCTTTACTGAAATCAAAAATTCAAAAATTATTTTCTACATCCCACTACATTTTCAAATTAGGGCATAAAAGAATTGTCATTAATTAGCACAACAAGTATCAGAATGCAGGTGAGGTGAATAAGGCAACAATCTTTACCTTAATTCTCACTTTTTAAAAAATTTATGGAATGTTAACTAATATATTTCAAAGAGTGATGTTAATGCTTCAAAGTTCTAATTTTGCTGTTGGCACTAATAAGATGTGGTCTTAAATATAGCTTTCTTATATTCTTATATAAATAATTTTTCCCTGATGTATACACCCACTTGCATAGCTGAAAACAAACTAAATGATTCCAGTAAAGCCATTGTGCACACTAGTAAGATGTGGTCTTAAAATACAACTTTATATGGAGGGTTTCATCCAGTATTTAAACTCTCAGTAACTGAGTCCTAAAAATAATAACTGAGTCCAGCAACAATAGCCCTAACTCTATGATTATACACAATAACTGGAAACTGGTAACTTCTTTCTCATCAAAAGTTTCCTGTGTTAATTTTTCCAGTGTAATTTTTGACAACTAGATACTGTATTACATGTTCACTTACCTTACTATGATTTTAAATTTTATTTACAAGTGGACACAGAAAAATTATACATATTTGTGAAGAATCATGTCATATTTTGATATGGATATATAGTGTACTATTTAATGATTGATATGTGTAAACATGCAATCTCTTCAAACATTTATAATTTATTGTTTTAAAACATTTAAAATTCTTCTGACTTTTTAAAAAATATGTGTATTTGTCCTTCTACTGTGCAACAGCACATCAAAACTTAGAATTTCTATCTATTACTTATTACAAGTTGATCGATTTCTCCACAGTCTCTCTCTTTTACTCTTGTGTCTTTAGCAAACATGAGTCTAGTCCAAACTTTTAAGAGATCAGCTTTTGTAGGGGTTACAAATACGAGTCAGATCAGGCTGTACTGGCCTTTCGGTCCCTATTTCATTTTAGTTAACATAGTGACTCCCATGTAATCTGTGTTGTCACAAATCACAGGATTGCATTCTTTTTGTGGATTAGTAGTATTTGGTTCTGCATATGTACCACGTTGTCTTTATCCATTCATCAGTTGATGGACACTTAAGTTGCTTATCTTATCTTGCTTATTATGAAAAGTACTGTAATAAAAGTAAGTATATAAATGTCTTATTGATGTCTGCTTTAATCATTTTTGGATATTTTTCCCTGATGAAGAACAACACAGAATTTTTTTGTTACATATTCCTCTCAACATTTGTAAGTGTTCTTTTAAGAAATGTCCATTCATACCTATTGTCAATTTTTTAATCAGGTTGTTTCTTGCTATAAGCTTTTTGAGTTCCTTTTATTACATTAAATTCTTGTCAGATATACAATCTAAAAAGGTTTTTTTATACTCCATTTTTTTCTTCACTCTAGTGGTAACTTCTATAATGACTTTTAAATACAACTGTGAAATGCAGATGAGACACTAATAAAATGTGGAAGTAATACCCATCTTTGAATTAAGTAACTGTGGATTTCACAAGTTAAATGATGTTATTATTTTCAAACAAATAGTTATTCCTAAACAAAAATGTCATATTTTTATTTTTCAGATAAAATACAATTAAATATGGTATTGTGAGATGTGTTCCTTCTAATAATGACCTCACACTAATAAAATGTATTAGAACTATCACTTCAGAAGTGATAAAATATGCTATAAATACACATTAAAATGAGCCTTAAAAGAAGTAATTTCTAGAATGTTAACAAAGTGTATAAATGATCCATGGAGCAAAGAAAAATTCATTTTCTAGAATATTATTGAAAAATATTTTTTTAAAGCATAAACCTAAAGTGAGCAACTTAAACTAAAGCAGAATAATCCTCATACACTGTCATACCATTTTGGAAAAAATGTTGACATAAAAGGAAATAAACAGTATTAATATGAAAAATATCATTGCTTTTAGAATGCAAGTAAATAAAAGTAGTAATATATAGTAGTAAACTTCTTCATAGAGTATTAAAGAAACCATCTATGAGTATTTCTTTATTTCCACATACATATTAACAGTTTACTGAATTCAAGTAACTAATAATTAAATCTTTCACAATTCTGTGTAAGAACATAAACTATAG